>JAOWBN010009477.1:0-11045 GCA_028565015.1 Pinguicula moranensis | reverse complement strand
AAGTTTATATAATATTTTAAAATTTATAAGTTTATGGTTTATGATTTATAGTTAGAGTTTATTATTTATATTTTTGGGTTTATGTTTAATAATTATATATGTTTAATAATTTATATATAAATTATGATTTAAATAAATATATAAATTTATAAAAACTAGTTTATATAAAATTTATAGTTTATATATATTTTCTTGGAGTGGAGACATTTGACTGGTTTTTCATGAGATGTTTCATCTTTTACATCGAAATTATATTATAATATTCAAGACGAATCCTGTGTTTTGGGAACTTATCATTCACATTATCAGGTCATTTTGTCGTATTTAACTAGAACAAGTTAGTTTGACAAAATCAGATTATGTCGTGAAGACTACTTTAAAATTTATAAGGTTATTGAAATAAATTTAATTTATTGAGTCACCTTATCATTAAAAGTCGACATGTTATCCATTTCAGTTAGAAAAAATAAATAAATTATTAGGTAAGAGTTTTAGGATATAAATCACATTAATTGTCCGAAAGAAATCCAAAAAAGATTATGTAAGGACTAAGAAACCTGACTAATAATTGACCAAAATTTTCTAAAACGTGTAACACAATTGAAAGAAGACTGCCGTGTGGGTCCCATGCTGACTCATAAGTCATAGACAAATCTGGATCTGAACTCGTTTTCTTCTTTCGATTCCTTGAAAAACTTTCATTCTCGCAATTTCTTCTCCGTTTCCATGGATTCTCGCAATACTTTCCCCTTCGACTCGCTCATTTTCGGTACGGATCGAACCATTTCACTTCTTTGAATCTTGTTAACGAAGTTGTACTGTACTGATTATGCGTTCTTTTCTCTGTCTGTGAATCTGGAGAGCGGATTTGTCTGTCAAACCCGCCGGAAACACCGGGTTAACATGCTGGGTCCCGGCGTAATTTTTCGTTTTTTAAAAAAAATTGGCCCGGCCGGGCCGTCTCAAGGGTCCGGAATTTTCTGGACCCGCCATGCCGCATGGTCGAATTTTTGCGACCCGAGCACGGCCCACAGAAGACGGGCGGCCCGCCGTGCCGGTTCCGGGCCCGGGCCGCAGTCCACTATGGGCATCTCTACATAACACTTCCAATTGCTTGCGAGCTTCACCACGTGCAAGATTAGTATTACTTTCCATTCGCACGCTCGTAAAAAATATAATCACAGAATCATACATGTCAACTGGATCACATAATGAGAACTCCAACGAGTTTTTCTAGGCCGATGCACAATACCCAACTGATAACTCCTTTACTCGTAGCACGTTCACTTGTAGCTATCATTTTTCCAATCTGAATAGTATGAGCAGAAAGTAAATCACTATGACGCATAAGAGAAATACTAACATAACTTGCAATAACAGTCAATTCTTGAAAGAATTACTAAACATCATCTTATTTTTCAACAGAAAAAATCAATGCTAATTGCAATCTATGCGCAAAACAATGAACGTGATATGCATAAGGGCATTCTTTACAAAAAATAGCTTGTAATCCATTCCATGAGCTTCGCATATTGGTAGCCCCATCATACCCTTGACCACGCATTTTACATATTTGTAAGTCATACTTACTCAAGACATTACATATTTCACTTTTCACTGTAAGAGTCCATTACAAATGGAGCTGAAAGAGTCATTATTGACAATTCTTGTAGCTTTGTGCTAATAATGACTAGATCAAAATGACTCTATTAAATTTCAGTACTTCTATTAGTGAAGTTGATGGAACTCAATACTTCAAATAGCACAATGCATCTTGGGTCGCAACGAAAATAGCCTCTTTGTACAATTACAAGGGTAATGCTGCATATATCTGACCCCCCAGCCTCCAACTTAATTGGGAATATATTGGGTAGGTTGTGGTTATGGTAGTGTAGCAGCAACAATATTCTTCACATAAACAATTTTAAAGCTCTTTCAAAATGCCAATAGCCTCAACAGATCTCAACACAATAGCCATTTGCCGCTTATTTGCAATATCCTTGCTTCATCAACTATAATACAAAAAATATGCATCACCAATTTTCTCACGTATTATTTTTTTTACTCTTTCAACAAAAATATGCAAAATCTCCTTTTGAATTCTTAGTGAAACATATGTGGCATTAAGAGGAGATTTTGCAATTATAGCATCCAAATCACCATTCATTATTCGCAATAATTTAATCAACTAAACAAGATTACCTTTATTTTTGGAAGAAGAGGATTCACGATGTGCTCTCAATGCAAAAGCTTGGAGAGTCAGTCATCGGATGCTCTCAACAGTAGCCATATGCTCCAAACGTTTGTTTCAATTCTGGTCTCAATGGATCCATCACGCTGCCAATATGCTGATTTGTAATCTCAAGGCTATTCGTTTGCACCATAACATTGCTATGGTGTGAAGTTTTCTCTCTAGCATGTTGGAGCAACGAACAATTATTCCATCATTGACATGCTTCCATCTTCTGAATCCAATCGATGTAAATGCATTATGAGTATTATTCCCATCATAATATAAGACCACATGGAAAACAATATGTTGCATCCTTCGTGGGTAAATACTTTAACTAAGGAAACTGTTTGAACCAAGATTTTTGAAATTGACGCTTTTATTTTCCATACACTATTAAAGGATACACTTTCAAAACATATTTAAATGTCTTTTTCTTTATATAATATCACCTCATTGTATCTATATCATTAGTAGGATCTTGATAAATTGGCCTTCGTTTGCCTGGGTCGCATTCAAGATCAGCAACTATAATTTTAACACTAGTGGGATCAAGCTCAGGAGGACAAGTAGAAACTTCATTTTCAACTCTATTATGATCATGCTTGGGAGGAGGAGGAACAACTTCATTTTCTACTATATTATGATCATGCTCGGGAGGAGGAGGAACAATTTTATTTTCTACTCTTTGGGATTGAGAGTGATAATTATCACTTGTAGAAGCTTACTTCTTTGAAAAATGAATCAATACTTTTTAATTTCTTCGCTTTTCGATAGGAATCCATCTCTAATCACTGTAAAAATATAGTAGAAGCTATTATTAACATGAAAGCAATTCAAGATGGTGAAGACTACAAAGTGAGTATCATATGTAACTACTCAAAATTGAGTGCATTATACTTCACAAGCATGTCTACTCTAACCAGAAGACACAATCTCAACTAAATACTTATTACTGAAAGCTTGAAACTGAACTAGTAGCGAAAATGGTTCAACTCCTTTTGGGATTTGACTTACTCACCGGATCATCAAATAAGTTCACCATTTGAATCTAACCAATACAAATAATCTTTAGACACAATAAATAATTTGTGGACGCCAAAGAGAAAAATTGTTTCTACTGGCTAAAAAAAGTGGGAAGGATGAGAAGAATTGGTCAAAAGAATAACAATCAATCAGCATTGTGACACAGAGGCACAAATTTTGAACCGATCATATCAACATATCCATAAAAATTAACAATGTTGAATGTGCCAAAGGAAACCAAAGCTGCCTTATTAAAGTCCAAGTGTCCAATTACTAACCTTCTAGCTTCAGTGTCTAATGCTCTTCTACAATTATATTCCCATACTTGTCTATAACAGTATAATTGAGATTTTGTTGAAATTAGAAAAGCATACTAGGAGCAAAAATACAACAAAAGAGCAACAGAAAAGAATGAGGAAAAAGGCAAAGCAATTAGACAATTCATCCTATTCAAGTTTACGAGTAAAGTTTTCCCAACAATAATTCTTAGTTCTTATAGCAGGACAACAGTGAGTTCCAAACCGAGGGTATTTGGGGGCTGCGTGATTTCTATTACTTTGGTAATTGCTTTGTCCTTACAGCTGCCAAAGAAAAAAATAAAAAAAAAATAAATACCCAGTTGCTAGAGGAAACAAATCAGATGTCAAAACTTCATATTGAGTATACCATGGTTCTTCAGCGGCTGAATTTCAGTCTATTTTTTGTGAATCATCATCGCCATGATTCTGCCGTGTACAAAGAGAATTTTCTGTTCACGAAGTTACGCTTTTGATGGCTTTGTTTGGCATTGTCCGACTTGGCGCAATTGAAGACAGATTTTTCTATTGCCAAGGCCCAAGACAAAACAATTTGGCCCAACGACAAGGGAGGCCAAGGCCCCACATTTGTTCTTCCTTGACTGACGCTAAAAAAATGTCGTTTTGGTATACAAAAATTTAAAAAACAAAACAAAATCGGTATTCAGTTTTTTCTGACACAAATCAGGAAAAATCGTACCCGCACGGAATTTGAATTGAGATAGACTGTTGGGGACCGAATCCAAATTATCGAATACCCGACATTTATCGACTTTATCGGATATTCAAATAGAAACCGATGGACGGTATTTTATAATACCAAATACTGATCGATATTCTGCACACCTCTACTTTCAAGCCCCACTTCTGATACATTGTCTATGGCATGAGTTTGATACTAGCCCTCAAAACCAACATGGCTCGTGCTATTTGGTCCTCTGCAATGGATAAAGGGATATTGAAGCTATTGGGATCCCTCATTGTACTTGGTAGTATGAACATTGTGTCAGAGGATTCCAACTCCTAAGTTTGGCTTCTATCACATTTTTTTCTTATTCATGTTAAACTCCTTGAAGAACTTTGCATATGCAGGGACGTTCCTGACAAGATCTAGCAAAGGGAGGGCAACACTCACTTAAGAAAGTAAATCATAAATTGAATCAAACTATTTATCCTTCACTAAGTCTTACAGGAAACCCAGATATGGAAGTGATGGCTTGGAGTCCACCTCCTTCGACTCCTCAAGCATGCACTCACCACTTGCATGCCCTCCGGGAAATCTCTCATTATTGCCTTCATCCAAAAACTGTTCATAAAAAACAAATGTCCCCTTAGACTCACAAACTACCTCATTGCGGTAATGAGGTTGGATGACTTCAAGTGCCTCCTTGCTACAGGAAGGTGACTGATCTATCTTGAATTATGTGCTCCAATGAGTAGAGATAGGAATATATCCTGCATCGCCCATCACGATTTCCGGGCTAGACTTTCCAATCCAGCACATCCATATTTTTTAAAACGGGCAGATATTACACGCACGATTTCTACCAAAACAACACAAACACACCTACCATCAAGTGTTTCCATTATGGAGAGAATGGACACAAGACCAATGAGTGTAGGAAGCCCGCAAGCAACCGAGGTAAGAACTTGATTATTTATTATCATCAAGGTTACCATGAAAGGGAGAATCCGGTGTATGATGAAGATGATGACATCTTTCATGGTAATGGCGTGAAAAGTTGGTGGTAAGGAAGAACCTTTTGACCCCCAAGGATGAGGCCGTTGATGATTGATTGCATACCAACATCTTTCATACATCTTGAACCATTGAAGGCAAGGTGTGCAAGATGATTGTTGATAGTGGAAGTTGCGAGAACGTGGTGGCCGAGGAGGATTTCCACAAGCACAACCTCGCGATCGAGAGGCACCCCAAGCCATACACCTGTCATGGCTCAACAAGGTGAGAGAAGTCACAATAAACCATTGATCTTTCATTTCCTTTTCAATTAGGAAGAAGTAATTTTATAGTGGTGTGATGGTGGTGTCCATGGACGCTTGCTATCTCCTTTTGGGTAGGTCGTGGCAGTATGACCGTGGTTTCATCCATGATGGACAGAAGAATACCTACTCCCTTAGCATGCATCAAAGGGAAGAAGGTATTGCTGGCCCTGAGCCGGGAAGGGATCACACCTCCCCAAGACATGAAGTCCCCTAATCTTCTCTCCATGAGCCAATTCTTATAAGAAGTGAAGGAGGAGAAAATGGTGTTTTCCCTTATCCCTAGAGGAGACCATTCAGGCGAGGAAGAGTCCTATCTTTCTTTGGAGGAGCCAAATTTGTTGCACGAATTAATGGACTTGATGCTCGAGGAGTTACCATCCGGACTACCTTCCATGAGGGACATCCAACATCAAATTGATATAGTCCTGGTATTAATCCTACCAAATCGACTGTCCTACCATCTTAGTCCCAAGGAGGCCGAGGAATTGAAGAAACAAGTAGCTATTTAAAGGAGGAAACATCCGAGAGAGCATGATCCGTGCATGGTCCCGACCTTGCTCATGCCAAATAAGGATGGTTCTTGGCGCATGTTTGTGGATAGTCGAACCATCAATCGCATCACCGTGAAGTATAGTTTCCCAATACCTTACCTAGATGACATGTTGAATCAATTGACTGGTGCAAAGATCTTTTCCAAGATAAATCTCAAGAGTGGCCACTACCAAATTTGCATCAAACTTGGAAATGAATTGAAGACAGCCTTCAAAACCACCCATGATCCCTATGAATGGATGGTAATGCCCTTCGACCTCTATAATGCTCCTAGTACATTTATGAGGTTCATGCATCAAGTGTTAAGGCCATTCATAGGGATGTTTGCCGTTGTCTATTTTGATGACATCCACATTTATATCCCTACTCTTGAGTCTCACCGTGGGCACCTTCATGAGGTCTTTGAGGTATTGAGGAAGGAGGCCCTCTTTTTCAACCGAAATATGTGTGTCTTTGCCACTACTTTTATCACATTTCTCGGCTTTGTGGTTTCATCCGAGGAAGTACATGCAGATCCATAAAAGGTTGAGGCCCCACTGGAGTGGACAAGACCTAAAACTATCCATGATGTCTAGAGCTTTCATGGATTAGCATCCTTCTATCATAGGTTCATCAAGGATTTCAGCTTGGTGATCGCCCCTTGGAGTGCATTGTGATGCGTCCGGTGTTGTCATAGGGGGCATGCTTAGCCAAGATGGAAGGCCTATTGCCTTCTTTAGTGAGAAGTTGTCGGGTGCCAAGAAGAACTGCATATGACTTGGAGTTCTATGCAATAGGGCTACCCTCAATCGTGGGAGGAACTATTTGATCCAAAGAGACTTCATTCTCTTCACTGATCATGAGGCTCTGAAGTACATCAATGGCCAACATAAGCTCAACCAACGACATGCCTAATGGGTAGCCCATTTACAAGAGTACACCTTATCTTTGAGGCCCCAAGCCGGGAGCCCCAACCAAGTGGCCGATGCATTGAGCCAAAGGAACATCCTTCTATCCACTATGAGAACCAAAGTGATCGGCTTTGACTCATTGAAGAAGCTCTATAAGGATGACCCATCCTTTGGCAAGGCCTTCGCCGAGGTAACTCACGGGCTATCTCGTGATTACATATTGCAAGATGATTACTTATTTCATGGCCTACAACTATGTGTGCCCAATTGCTCGTGGAGTCAACACATTGTGGAGGAGCTTCACAATGAGAGACATTTTGGCCGTGACAAAACATTGGCCTTGATCTCGATCAAGTACTATTGTCCAAAGATGTCAAGTGATGTCGCAAAGAAGGTTCACACTTGTGTCATTTGTCAAAGATCCAAAGGCACCATCACAAATGTCAGCCTCTATACACCATTAACCACACCCGAGGCACCATAGCAAGATGTCACCATGGACTTCATGGTCTCCCATATACACAAAGAGCGGTGGATTCTTTGTCGTGGTTGACTGATTCTCCAAGATGGCACACTTCATAGCATGCCGAAAAATAATGGATGTCGCGAGAATAGCGCATCTATACTTCAAGTAAGTTGCATGGCTCCATGGAAATCGAAGGTCCATCACTTCGAATTGAGATACCAAGTTCGTGAGCCTCTTTTGGAGGAAAGTGGGGGCCAATCTCCAATTCAGTAGCGCCTAACAACACCAAACCGATGGCCAAACCAAGGTGGTGACCGAAGTTTAGGGAATTTGTTGTGGTGCTTGGCGGAATCTAAGACCAAGAAAATTGTACATGGCTTTGTCTCAAGTCGAGTTTGCCTACAACCGCTCCAAAACAAGACCACGGTCCTAAGCCCATTTGAGGTGATATGTGGTCTTAACCCCTCAAGTGTGCTTGATCTAACCCATTTTCCACAAGTTGGTTGATATGGACCTAAAGTCGAGAAGATAACCGAGCATCTTAGGGGGATTCATGACCATATAAGGATGAATATCACCAAGAGCAATGAGCAATACAAGGCTCATGCGGACACCAGAAGAAGGAAGGTGGTATTTGATGTTGGTGATCAAGTTTGGGCCGTGCTCACCCGAGACCGAGTCCCTAGTGGTGATTATAGCCAACTTGAAGACCAAAAGATAGTGCCGTGTGAATTGCTCGAGCGCATAAATGACAATGCTTATCGCATACGTCTTCCAAGTCATTTGAAGATGTAGGACGTCTTCAATGTTAACCATTGGACCCCTTGCTACATGAACTCAAGGGTGAGTTCTTTCTAACCTGGGGAGGCTGATGCGAGCCCTCAAACCTTGATGAGTCAAGCTTCTCGGATCACATCTTGGAGGACCTAGACTACCACAAAAGGAGGGACAAAACAGATGGCATGAAGTATTCAAGACACAAGGAGAAGCGGCCAAGAACTACCCATATATCTGATGTGAATCAAATAGTGCATCTTTTCTTAGACGATTTCATGATGGTTTTTTGTGATTTACACTCATTTAGGTAGGATCTAATGTTTTTATGGAATGATTTATACTTTGGTAGTGTTCTATGTGCAGGTAATGACCATAGGATGGGATAGATGATTTTCGAGTGAGGTACGAGCAAAATTTTCAGTGATTAACATCCAACTTCAAAAAATCTGAACTTGAGCTTGGAGTGTCTGATATGGACGTACAAGATACGCATGAAACTCTTGGAAGAAGGAATACAACTTTCATGCAGAATATCTTTCTAGATTCGGATTCTAAAGTGGACAAAATCAAGCTTGAACTTCAGTTAGCCAAACTGTCCAGTAACTATTTTGTTCTGCGCACTCTAGGTTGGTGGGCCATAAGTCGATATACAAAGATCAAACTGGGACGTGCTATATACCAATGGAAATCCCAAATGACGCATCACATCTTTGTAGAAGAAGCCCACTTGTATTTAGGCCCAAAAATAGGCAAAATATTGCACTGAAGTCGGTAACAAGAAACTGTCCAAGTTCAATGAATCAGCAAATGCCAAAGATTTTGAATTGCATCCAGATAAACATGAACCAACTTGATGATCTGATCAAAAATAGCATTCTTAGGCTCACATATCCAAATACTTGATAAGGAAGTTGAAGATTGACATCAGAAGCCTAAAATTTAGGATTTTTATTATTATTTAGACTTTATCTTCAAATTATATTAAAATTCTCTTCTTTATCACCTAGCCTTGGAGAAATTCTATCAATAGGGCCAATGTACAGAGTAGAGGAGGGAGTTTGAGTGGTGGTCGAATTTTAGGTTCCCCTCTTTAGTTTTGGTTGAGTTCTTCTTGTTGGAAGTCCATACGGTTTTGTAATTTTTTGAGAAAAAATTCAAAATAAATTTTCTTCACTTCTTTTGATCCAACGATGATATCCTCTTTCAGAATTCTCATGCCACCATCATCGCAATGCAAGGCTAAGAATTTATTTTCTTCTAACGTGGAGTAGGGTAGTTGTATCACATATTGTTCAAATTTTTTGTTCTTTGCAATTTGGATTTTATGCTACATATTCTACACTAATGTTTAAAATTTTAACTTGCAGATTTTGTACCCGTCAAAACATGCTTATTATAGCCCAATGCAGATTGCCTCTTTAGCTACAAAATCTTAATCTAGAAACTCTTGAATCTTTCTTTGAAAAAAGAAGTTGTTAGGGATGGATTATGGTGTTTATGTTATAAGAAATTATATTAAAATTTATAATGAATCTTGTTAGAATTTTAGTATAACGAGAATGAATTTATATGCTATGTGTTCAGCATGCTATAAATTTACAATTCTAGTTACATGTTCAATGTGTTAGAGTGAAAAATTAGCATTTTCCTTTTAGCATAAAATCAAATTAGGGACTTTAATTTGATCTTGTGTATTTTAGTCATCAAAAACATGTTAGGAACAATTTTGTCTCATTAAAATTCAACAAAACTCATGTGCATTTACTTTCTCTCCATAGTTCAATTTAATTCTACATTTAATTTTATGATTTTTATTTCATATTTAGTCACTATACATCTCAATTTTTTCTTCAAATTTTGTGCATGTTGTTAGGGTTAACGAGTCTGCATGCTAAGAGTCTAATTTGTCTCCCTATGATTTGATCTCTTTATTACTATAATTGACATCGTTCTCTTGCGGTTTATAGTGATTTTATGATATTTTAGCTTGTTTCGTGACTATTTGCGCTTTAATTATATACCTTAAGATTCGCATCAATCTTTTGGCGCCGTTGCCAGGGAGGCACACAAACACTTAGTAAAATTTTGTCTTTTATTTTTATTAATTATTTTATTTTTTTCTTTTTATTATTTCTAACCAATTTTATTTTCTTAGGTTTCAATTTTTTTTCTCAGGGCCCTAAATCTAAACAACAATGTCGTTCTATGGGCCCTATTTGCCCAATACTCGGTCCCAGTTTTGTTGTTTACTTTACACATAGTTAAGGCGCATTCTCTGAACATCGAAAGAAGGTCCGCAATAACTATACTCATGAATGGCTATCTAGGGTCGGTACGTTAGTAGGACAATTGTGACCCCTCCAAACATCTGGACCCTCACATGGAATAGTGAGTACTGTCTAGGAAGTTGGTATTTAAGTGAGACCATTGTAACTCCACCGACTACCTAGGTGCTTGCTGAATCCGTTTAGGCTTCTTAGACTGACAATTGAGTGTGACCTCACCTACAGTGTGTGGTACACACTCGATCCATGGAATTTAAGTTAGACCATTGTAACCCCACTCTTTAAGTGAGACCATTGTAACAACCCACTCTTTTAGTCTGATCAATAAGACATGGTTGCACCAAATAATCTCCAATAGAGTCTAATTAATGAAGGTAGAGGAGGAAACAACGGGGGGAACAATCAGAACAACACCACTCCTAGGGAAAGATTTGGAGACATATGCCAATCTGGCGCCAATCACCCCAATGACTTTGCTTACGCCGTGGACAATTTCAGCATTCCACCAAACTACATTCA
>JAOWBN010009466.1:0-11045 GCA_028565015.1 Pinguicula moranensis | reverse complement strand
CTTTCACTAACTATTACAATTTCAGAATTGATGCTTTGCACATTGAGATCGTGCTCAGCTTTTACAATTTGCACATCCTCTAATTGAATATTATAAACACTTTCAAGAGGTGGTACATCCCTCATTGGTGGTATGATATCAATGCTTTTTACCTCAAGAATGCTTGTTTCTTCAACTACTTGTACCTTCTCTTACTGAATTTTATCAACAACCTCAGATGATGTTACCTTGTTTGATCGTGGTGTTGCAACAATACTGCTCTTCTTCCTCCTAAGATTCTCTTGAATGTCCAACACTATCTCCTTACCGTTTGGACATTGAATGGTGTGTCCATATCCTCCACATGTGATGCACCTAATATCACGAGCACGAATTCTAGAAGGCGTAGAATTACCTTGATATGTGACATTAGCTTGCTTAGCCTTCTCTGGAACATCCATTGGTGAAGTATTTTCCCAATGGAGGTCTCTTTCGAGCCTTAGGTATTGTCTTCATGAGCCGCCTTTCGAGTTTATCAAGCATGTACGCCTCTTCCTCATAACTTGCTTCTAGTTTTAGTACCTGCTCCAGGAGGATTCTATAAGGGTCATCATCTTTATATCATCTGGCCACAGTTTTGTCTCCTTGAGACATGTTGTACCTGCACCAAAAAAGGTTAGTAAAAATACTCACCACTCTCTCACGTATATGCACTCAAGCACTCGTGTATCACTCAATTTCGCTTTTGCCCTCTCTTGAATCCCACCACTCTGCCTTTTACCTCTCAATATTCTCAATATGATTTTAGCCAATTTCAACTCTAGTCTCTTATCAAATAACAATCGTAGAACGATTGGAACTTGATTGAAGGTTGAGATTTATAGAAGGGTACCAAACTTAAATGCGTGGGTCTCGATTTCGAGTATGGGCAAACTCAACTCGTGACTAAAAATTCAAACAATTCAATTGTAATAGACCTCTTTCTTATTGTATCAATGTCGATGAAGCACTATTTTGATGGTCCTGAAAGCACTTCTTGATTTTTTTTTAAATTGACCCCTTTGCTTCTACTTTTGAACCTAAAGATTTTCATTAACATTTTTTTTTTGAACGATTTTTTTTGAAAGTTAGCAAGGTTACAACTCGAAAATTAAAGAAAAAAACAAAAATAAAGATAACTATCAAACAAATTTCAGCCTGAAAGCTATAGATAGCTAAGCAACCTGAATATTGAAAGATAGGGGCAAAAACGTCCAAACCTAGTTCTGATACCAAATGATATGAATCCTTGCCAAACTTGTGGCAAAACTCCACATCCAATTTGATGATTCAAAATACACGATTAAAAAGGACGAATTTGTTGTGCTTATGCCTGAAGAAAATTTGTTTCAACCAACGAAAAGTCACGAAAATTGTAACCGAGAACGCCACCAAATAACCCCCTGAAGATAACCAATGTATCAACCAAGAATTAATGATAAATTCTATAAAACGATGCCACTTAACTTGAAAAAATATGATAAGTCGAAGAATCGCTTAAAATAAAAAGAGAATACAATCTCACAATACGTAAAAACATAAAACTTCATAAAACATGTTCTCCTCAGAAGAATTTCGCCCCCCTATTTATAGGTGAGAGGGCACGGTTTTAAGCCTAATACAACTCTAAAACAAGTAGATAAAGACTAGTAAAGAATAACTCTATTTAGGAAGCAAACAACTATCTAAAGAAGGTTGGATAAGGAAACATCCAAGTCTATATAAGTGATAATTAAGTAATATCTTTATCTAAAGATTTGGATAATGAAATAGTAGCTTTTGATGAGAAATGAATACTTTTGGATAAGTTTTGTAAAGGTAAATTTTTTATCCTTAGATTTCTTCATTATTATCGACTTTTTCCATGTTTTGGACTTCTTTTTCCATCATGAACGTGGGCCACATCTTGGGCTTCAACTTGGATCATCATCATGGGCCGGACTTCTAAAATTGGGCCGTAGGGCCCATTTAGCACATTTGGGCCGTGGGGTCCAAAATGTTCCAAATGACATTTCTTTAGCCCACATCTGATTGATCATTCCATTTAAGGCCTTCTTGATCTTCATAGCTCTTATCCTCGTGCCCGGCCCATATATCATGCTCAGACTCCTTGTTCGTCTAGGATTCCTTGTTGGAATAGGATTCATTGTTGGAATAAGACTCCTTGTTGGGTTAGGACTCATTGTTGGATTAGGATTCCTTGTTGAATGAAGACTCCTTGTTGAATTAGGATTCCTTGTCGAATAAGAACTCTTTGTTGAATTAGGACTCATTCGGGGATTAGGACTTTTTTGGATTCACCATGCTACCCTCCAAATACGTCCTCGGTATCGAACGTCTTCATCGGCCATGTTCAAAGATCATGTTGTAGCTCCTACCAAGGTTCACTTCACCTACTAGAACCTGATCAGAAGAAAAGGACATTGAACAAGTTCTTGATAATGGCTACCTGTTGGATCCTCAAGCTAAGATGAAGTGGTTCTCTCTGTGCTTTTCAATTACCATGGACCAGACAAAGAATGATGCTGCAAGGACAACTGCTATGAGGGCTGTGCAAGGAGTCTTTGAAGAATACAAGAAGCTATATGGTGCATCATCTACCCTACCAATTGATGTGGATACAAGTGAGTCGGTTGAGGAAGGTAACTATGACTCTTAATTTGACCTAATGGAAAATATGGATAGTAAATCAGAGTTTGACAGATAATCTGGATGACAAGTGTGTGCTGACCACCACCAAGCTTGATGTTCTAGGTTGGTGAAAGTCTACACGTATTCAGCGCTAGCACAAATGGCTAAATATGTGATAGTCATTCCGATATCCACCGTCCCATCGGAAGCTATGTTTAGCATCGGCCCTCGGGGGAAGAGTTTTAGATTCTAACAGGAGTTCTTTGGCCCCGAGCACAACCGAGACACTCATTTGCACCCAAAATTGGTTGAAGAGTACTTTTGACGAGATCCAGAAATGTACGATATTGAAAAATATAATAATTTTGCGCTTTTCTCTTTAGTGTTTAGTCTTTACTATTCTTTCACGTCCTTTATAACTTGTACCTGATTTGGTTGTATATGATATGCAAAGTTGACTTAAATCCCTCAAGAATTTATGGTCTGTCTGCTAGGTTGGCATAATGCAAGAAGACAAGAACAAGAAGATGAGCATTTTATGTGTATTTGAAGTAATTGAGTTGGAACTCGATTTATTTCTTGCCATTTTGATTAAATTTTGATGCTTGATGTGTGTGTTATATTTTGATGGATCGTGTTGGAATTTGATCTACATTACGGTTATTTAATTATGTCCGAGTCATTTTTACGCAAGTAATAGAATGTGAATTTTTCAAAGCATTTTTTTTATAGATTGATAGTGCCACCGCTACCACAACGATATTGACAAAAGCGGTATACAGGATAGCAGTGACGGTGGCAGAGACATCACCACTATCCGGTAACTTAAAGGTGGCGATTACCAGTACCACTAGACAGGATAATGACGGAAGAACATCGGAAAAAGGGAAGAGCAAGCTCCTTCACTCAGCTGTAAGCACAACGATGGATGGATTGATACATTTGTAAATGTATTGTTATTCAATTAACAATTGTTTCTATTCGATCTGAATTTCGGTTGAATTGTCTGAAGCGGATGAAGGGTTGTGATGTTATTTGTGTTCACAAAGATACGGGACTGTGATGTTATTCAAGTGGGCAAGGTGACTGCAAGTTAGTAAAAGGAAGTAATGCTGCACATATTTCCCTACTAGCCAAAACAGCTTCTCCCCTGCATGTGCAAGACTTCAGACCTATAACCTTAATTTGAGCCATTCCAAAGATTATTTCAAAGGTCCTAGTGAAGAGTTTAAGTCCAGTTATGATGGAGATTATTGCCCCCAATCAGATGGCATTTGTTAAAGGAAGGAAACTGTTGGATGGTGTTCTCATTGCTAACGAAGCAATGAATGAGCTGAAAAAACTTAAAAAACAAACCATCATTTTTAAGATAGACTTCGAAAAGGCCTTTGATTATGTAAATTGGGACTATCTGAAGGATGTCATGGCACAAAATGGGATTCCCTCAAAGCTGGATCTGGTGGGTTGAGGAATTACTTTCTTTAGCCTCCTCCACCATCCTCATAAATGGCAGCCCCACTTCTGAGTTTTTTCCTCAAAGAGGACTTCGCCAAGGGGAACCTATATCCCCCTTACTTTATCTAGTGGCTGCCGAGGGTCTTTCTGTTTTGATCAAGAAAGCAGCTAGCTGGTTTAGAAGTTGGTAGAGAAAGATTTCAGTTTACTCATTTACAGTACGCTGATGACACACTTATGTTTGGACAACACACTTATGTTTGGACAAGCTAGCTGGGAAACAATTAAGACTTTAAAAGTCATTCTCCTCAATTTTGAGATCACATCATGTCTGGAAATTAACTACTCAAAGAGCAGTTTGCTAGGGACGAACTTGCAGCAGTCCACTCTAGAAGAGATGGCAGCCTACTTGCAAAACTGCATCCTTTCCATTGAAATATCTTGACTTCCCTATAGGTACAAATCCTGCAAGAGCATCTACATGGTAGCCAGTAATTAACAAGTTCTCCGAAATCTTAAGCTTGGGATCATAGATTCTTATCGGCAGGAGGAAAGTTGACACTCATGAGCTCTGTTCTTAATGCTCTCCCTTCGCATTACTTTTCCTTCCTGAAAGCTCCAAATGCAGTCATCTACAAGATAGAAAAAACCAGAGATCCTTCTTTTGGAATATCAGTAAAGAACAAAAAACATTATACTGGATTTCTTGGAAAAAAATGACTACACCAGTTGCCAATGGAGGTTTGGGGGTCATGAGTTTGAAAGCTTTTAATGAATCCCTACTGGGCGAATGGGGAGACTGTCTGCTTGCTGGAGTTCTGATCTGGCTATACAGATTCTGCGTTCTAAATATGGATTGGATGGTTCCTTATTTGTGGAAAGATGGAGAGAACTAAGATCATCCCAGCAAAATAGTGGTCAGATAGGTAGAAAGAGGGGTAGCAATTATGCTTCTCCATGGTGGAACAACATTCAAGAACTTAATAACTCTGATTGGTTTGATCAACCAATTGGTGTGAGAGTTGGGACAGGTAAAACCATCAAATTCTGGAAGGATATTTGGCTTCAAAACACTCCTCTAACAGAACAATTTCCAAGATTATTCAGAACTACACTAAACCAGAATGCCTTAATCTCATAAATGGGTTGGTGGGATTTCTCTCAGTGGCATTAGTCTTGGTCTTGGAGAAGATCTTTAAGAATACTTGAAGTCCAAGATTTCGCTTCACTTGTCTGGTTGCTGCAGAATGTCTGCATTTCATGCACTCACAGAGATCACTATTACTTTAACACTGATTCAGAAGGAAAATATATGGTCAAGCAAGCATATGACAGGATTCTAGCTACTTCAGATTCACCTTACACTCCACAAGAAGCTGATGTGCTCAGATCGGTCTGGTTATCTATGGCTCCCAAGAAAGTGCTTATATTTGTCTGGAAACTCCTTCAAGACTTCCTTCCTACCAAAGGAGCACTCCAACTGCATCACATTATTCCTCCTGCGTAGGAGATCAGCTGCTCTTTCTGTCTGTCAGGTACTGATTTAGTGGATCACCTCCTTAAAACTTGCCCTTCAATTTTGCATGTCTGGAAATCTATGAAAGAATGGCTCTCATCTCCGGAGATAGATCAGCTAGCAGACGCACCAGTCCCATCCCTACTAGACTTTTTGTCCTCAAAACTAGTTCATGCCAACACAGTAGCCTGGAAAACTATCTGGGCAGCTCTGATGTGGTTAGTCTGGAAGGCCATAAATATGAAACACTTCCAAGACAAAGAACCTAACTACCTAAGCATTGCATCAAATATCAAGAGAACCTCTTAGTGGTGGATCTCAGCCAAAAAAAAAAACAAGGCCTTTTCTTCTCTACAGATTGGTTCTTAAATCCTTTTACATGCATCTCCTTTTAACTATGACTTTACTCCTTTGCTTCACTTTATGATATCTTACTTGAACTAATCATGGTTTTATGGGGTAATCATTTTCTGAGTATAAAGTCTATGGAGCAAAGATATTCGGTTTTTCTTATGCATTGGCAACATGTTGCTGTTTACTGTCTCTGTGGCTCTATTGCAGATTCGAGATCTGAACTGAATATTGTGTTGTCTGAGCTTCTGAGACTGCTGTATAGGTTGGTGATCAGGCCACACTAAGCACTCACAGTACCCGGTGTTGGGTTAGTGACCTAGAGCACCAATCGGTGCACTTGCTAGTTTCATGTATATTGAATGATGAAAATCATTTTGTTCCTTGAGTTTTGTATATATATATATTATGGATCATTTGGGTTGATAACTCAAATTGTGAAACTCCATAATTTTATCAAATTTTAAATTAGTCAGTTTCTAAAACTCAACAAGGAGCAAAGCTATATCGAGCTTTTCAAATCTTTGGAGAAACACAGAGGTGAAAACTATGAACAATTTGGGGTTCTGCCGAGGAATGTATAAAACTACATTTCAACTTTGTCAATGAACTGGAATCAACAGTGATGAACAGTAAGCTGCAATCGGCGGTCGAACTCCAAGAAGCCGACGACGTGTAGTCAGAACCGGAGTTTCACTAGGGAGCTCCCTAGCACTGAGGTTGCCTCACGCAACTTGGGGAGCAAGAGATTCGAGTACACCGTCACATACAGACAAAGAAGAACATGGCAACACGCGCAATCCTGGTCATGGCTCTGTGGAACATACCCTCTCGACAACTTAGATTAATGAGAAGGGCGGAGATTCAAGAGAGTAAGGCGCCATTTTACTCAGTTACACAACAACGCTTGTACAAATATGCTCTCTCACAGAGACCACCAGTGGACGAGAGACTTGGGCCTAGACTACCCCCAACGACAGTAAAAGCATCGACTAGAAATGAGCAAGGGAGAGTATTTAATTTCTATTTAACAAACTTTCCATATGAATGTGATACAAACAGGTTGTATGGTGCACTAAAGAGGCAAGGAGCACAGGTAAAGGTCACGAAAGCAAGGAAATTGAACAAAAATAGATTGCCATTTGCGTTTGCAGAGGCAGGGTCAGAGGAAGACTAAGACTCCTACTACTGAAACTGAATAATATTTGGCTTGGATCTTATCGTCTGCAGGCGAATTTGGCTAGATTTCACAAAGTTCACAGCCACTAGTTTACTAAAGATGTCATGGAAAAAGATAAATCTCTAGAGGAGGCACCAGTGGTTAGTAAACAATCATTAAGGCCACTACCAGAAGGTATATGGGTAAAGAAACTATTAAAGGGTGAGAGTTGTAAACCAAAGCAGTTGGAGGAAGACCAGACAAAAGTGACTGCAAACCAAAGCATAGAGATGTATAATGCAACTGTAGAATCTTGGCTTTCTAGCAGTTTTGTTGGCAAACTAAAAGAGACATTTACTATTCAAGAAGTGCAGCAAGCACTAAAAGCAGCCGATTATTTGAATGTTAATGTAAGCCCGTTGGGGAAAAGACTAATTCTATTGTGGGAAGAAGAATTAGTGGACCTAGGTAATCTGATCAAACATGATATGGTTTGGTTGACAGAGTGGCTAGAAGAGATCAAACCGTGGTCATATGATTTGAAACAATGCAACAGACTTTGTAGGATCCAAATCTCGGGTCTACCGTTGAATGCATGGCATGAAGAAAATTTTACAGCTATTGGAAATAAGGTAGGGAAATTTATCCAAACGGAGGAAATCACTGCAAAGAAAAAGGATCTAGAAAATGCAACACTTCAGATTTGGATTCCAATAGAAGCAATGGTAGACCAACACATGATGATAACAATACAAGGGAAAGCACATCAGATCTTAATACGAGAAACTGCTATGCAATACCAACCTGCTGTAGAGGACACCACAATTGATTCGGAATCTTCTTCTGATGAAGATTTATTTGAGGAATCTGGGATGTCAGAGACTGCCTCTGAAGATAGTGGAATAAGGAATTTTGCAGATCTGATATCTACCCCGCATGGAAAGTATGCTACTGAATTGGATGTTACAGGGACTAAAGAGCAAGAAGAGAAAGTAGAAGAAATATATATGGAAGAGGGCACCAATGAAGAAAATGGACTGAAGGACATGGAACATTTATACAATGGCCAGCAGACCAGAGACACAATAATAGAGACTCAGAGACCTAAAGATCAACAACTCGTGAATCTTTCTCAGACACAAGGGATACAAGGACTAGAGAAGGACACAGATCCCCTCAATCTTGAGGAAATGATTTTGGATATAGTGATATTGGGAACATCAGCTAACCAAAGAACACCTACAGGCAAGGATCAACATGCAGAACCAAGGATTGAAGAAACTCAGTCAATGAAGGACACAGAAATCCAGGGGAAAGTTGCAGGATTAGATAAGGAAACTAGACTTATGGAACAATCTACCATAGTCACATCAGAAGTAGCAACCAATAATATACCTGACTTGCAGTGCATGAATCAACATGACCTGCCAGAAGAGATAGAGGACAAGCTCGACAATGAGCAAGACACACTAATTGGCAGTATAATATGTGTACAGACCTCCCCAGCTCTAAACCAAACAATTTTGGAAGCTGAATCAAGACCTCCAGATTTAGAAATAGATTTCCCTCCATTACATAATGGGGTACCAAAGGCTGTAGGCAGACCGAAAGGAAAAAAGAAAACAAGCTCTCAGAACAGTACAGGTCCCAAAACCCGAAGTCAAACCGAAAAAGGCAATGACAGAGAGCGAGAAAAGAATGAGGAAATATTACATGAATGGAGGAATCTCCTCTCATCGGGCAACTCTCCAAATAGAACAGTGCAAGCAAAAGAGGCTGAGTTCATCATGAAACAGGGACTAGAATTGGGCATATCTTACACTGGCTGTGTTGAAGATACAAAACATCACCTTATGAACATGAGCGCATACTTGATGGATACAAAGACTGTCTCAACAGCAAAAGAAATGGAGATACCACCTACTCCATGAAACTGCTCTCCTATAATGTCAGAGGACTGGGGGGCAAGGGAGAAGACATAATGTAAAGGAGCTGATCAAAAGAGAAAGACCAGATTTTGTTAGACAAAAGATATTGTGCTTCCGTATGGTTTGATGACAGCTTTGAATGGGTATATAAGGGAGCCATAGGATAATCGGGTGGACTACTTTGCATCTGGAACAAAGAAAAATTCCGTATAAGTTCATTTCTGGATGGTGAAGGATTCATAGGAATAATTGGAAACTGGCAGAATGAGGAGATCACATCAAACTTGTTAAATGTTTATGGACCACAAAATATACAGAAAAAACAAACTCAGTGGCAAGAAATCCTCCAATGTAAAGAAGGAAAGGAAGGAGAGAAGTGGTGTCGTATGGGTGATTTCAACTCAATCCTTGAAAGTTGGGAAAGAAAAAGCAGAGCCCCTCTTTCTAATGTACAAGACATGCAGTATTTCAGAAACTTCGTAGCTGAGATGGAAGTCTCAGACCTCAGATTAACCGGTCACCGGTACACATGGTATTTACAATCATTGAGAGCAATGGGTAGACTAGACCGGTTTCTAGTAAATAAAGCCTGGCTGGACACAAACTCGGGCCAATGGATTCAAAAGGGGCTGCCTAAAGAGGATTCTGATCATTGCCCCATACGACTGGAAAACAGTTTCAAGAACTGGGGACCCAAACCTCTCAAAGTATGGAATAGCTGGCTGCAAGATCCAGAGTACAATACACTAGTGAAGAACATATGGAATAGAGATGCTGATCAGGGATACTTTAGCAAGACAATTAAAGAAAAAATGAAAGCTCTCAAAACAGGAATCCGGCAGTGGAATATGTCAGCTCCAAGAGACCTTAGACAGGAGCAAATCAGGCTGAAATCACAGGTGGATAGTTTACTACGTGGGGATGAGGCCACAGAGTTCACAGAGTCTGAAAATCTACTACAAAGAGCTGAAGAAATAAGACTGCTTAATGAGAAACTCTTCCTAGTGAATACCAAATTGCTGCGCAATAATCATCAAAGATCCAGATTACAATGGTTGAAGGAGGGGGATGAAAATTCAGCTTTCTTTCATAGGAGAATACAGAGTAATCGACATAGACAACAGATTAATGGGATATGGGAGGGGCAAAACTGGATAGAAGACCCAGACATGGTTAAGGACTGTTTTTGGCTACATTACGCAACAAGATTCAAAGAGACAAATCCAATAAGGCCAAGACTTGCGCACTTGAATTTCAAGTTACTCTCTGCTACTCAAAAATAGTTTATGGCACTTCCATTTGGAGAAACAGAGATCTTAGAAGCTATCAAACAATGTGGCAACACAAAAAGTCCAGGACCAGATGGGTTTAACTTTCAATTCATTAAACATTTTCTGCCCACTTTTAAAACTGACATTCTTTCCCTGTTCATTGAATTTTACAGGACATGCGCATTGGCCAAGGGCAGCAATGCGGCGCACATCACACTTTTGGCTAAGAAAAAAGAGCCCCTAATAGCACAAGACTACAGACCTATTACACCGATTGGAGCAATACCCAAAATTATTGCTAAAGTCCTGTCTAATAGATTAGCTCAGGTGTTACCAGGGATAATTTCCTCACAGCAGATGAGATTCTTGAGAGGGAGAAAATTGATGGATGGAGTTGTCATTGCAAATGAGGCACTAGATGAACTAAAGAAGCTCAAAAGGTCAGCTGTAATTCTGAAAATTGATTTTGAAAAGGCTTTTGATACTGTGAATTGGCTATATCTTATAGATCTGATGGAAAAAAAATGAATTTGCCTACTTGCTGGATCTGGTGGATCAGAGGATTGTTGGAATCTATGTCTACATTTGTACTAATTAATGGAAGTCCCACTAAAGAGTTTAATCCGACAAGAGGACTAAGGCAAGGAGACCCCTTATCTCCTCTACTATTCTTATTAGCAGCTGAGGGCCTCTCTCAAATGATATCACAAGCCATT
>JAOWBN010009455.1:0-11045 GCA_028565015.1 Pinguicula moranensis | reverse complement strand
CAAATTCAATCAAAAAACTAAATAAAATAACTGAAATAAAAATGAAGTAAAAAAAATTGGGTGGGGGTGTGCTAGGGTATAGCCCAGACGCAGGGAGGGCCAGGGCCCCGTTGCGTCCACCCTTGGTATCCGGATATGGATGTGTTGACCAATGATATTACGAAAATGATTTTAACACTCCTGAAGTATTTTGAAAAATCAAGATTTTCTTGAAAAAAGAAATTAAAATTACATGACTTGATAAGTATAAATTGTGGAACACAACAAAAGTGCTTCAAAGATTTTCTTGATAAAGCATATACCCCCGGTATAACTACCGCAGAATTAATGACCCCCTAAGAGGATGAAGAACTACTTGACCATGAAGCACCGTATCTAAATTTAAGAGGTGCATTTATGTTATTCTTCTAATAATATCATACTCAACATTTTATTATTAAATTTATGAGCAAGATATAGTTCTTTACAAATTGAAATACATTAGAATGAAATCAAACATGTCTTATGAAATCTATGGGGAACAATGGATATGAGCAAATATTGTTGTGACACTTCTGAATCTCATTAAGTTGGTTATGCAACAAAGCATATATGTATCCGATCCACATAAAGGCTGATCCAAAACAAGAATATATGATATTCATGAGGTAGTTCATGAATGTGTTTGGTTAGATTTATCAGCGGGTATATTCATGACGTGGTGGATGAGCTCAATTAAAGAAATGCTAACAAGGACTTTGAAGATTATATTGCACGTGTAGCCCAATTGAAAGAAAGCTCTGTCAAAGTGACAAAATGGAACTATAATCCACAACGTACCCAGTATATTTCCAACTAAGTTGGGATTTGGGGGGGTCAGACGTACGCTAATAATGGACTACAGTAAAATGACTCTATTAAATTTTAGTACTTCTATTTAGTAAAATTGCTGAAACTCAATATATTAAATGCGCAATACATATTGGGCTGCAACGAAAATGGCTTCTTTGTATAATTACAAGGGAAAGGCCGCATAAACGGAACATCTCCTTGAAATTTTATTCAACTATGATCTTCAACAAGACAATATTATCATTCAACAAGTTCATGGTGATAATTTGTCATATTTTGACTTTTTAAAAAGTTATGGTGGAAGATTGAATTTGGTTGCCAGTGTATATAATTTGATGCAATAATCAGGAAAGATAATTCATGTTGTACTCCTTTTCTTCGCTTAAGTTTTTCCCATAGAGTTTTTCTTAGAAAGATTTTTAATCTTGCAACATCTCAAAGTGGATTATAGAATAAAGAATATTGTACTCTTATTCCTTTAGTATAGTTTTTCCCACATATTTTTTCCTATTAAAGTTTTAACAAACTATATTTTTCACTATAATGGAATTCAAGGAAAAATGCTATAAATATTAATTATTATATGGTGAATTTCCATTGTATCACAAATATCATGAGGATGTTTGCAAAGTGTCTTCAAGTTTGCAAATATCTCCATTCCTTTGTACATGTAGTTACACAAGTGTAACTCCACAAATGTACAAGTGTTTTACATGCACATTATCTTGTAGTATTGTGATGTAGTTGTTCTCCTATAAAAGGAGGAGAAACATTCATAATGAAATACACTTTAGTATGGAATTTTCATACTCCTTTCTCTCTACACTTTCTCTACTTCCTTTTTATTTGTTTGATTTGCTAAACTTAGTTAGTAGTTACTTTATTATGCTTTCGCAATAATTTTATAACACTCATATAATTATTATCAGTTTTGGGGGATCAAAAAGTTATTCAAAAACAAAAAATGTCCTCCAATATAATTTCCAAATTATTATGGGGTGAAACTATAAATAATAAACCTTGCAGGGAGAAGTCCAATGAATCTGAGTCTTGGGTTGTTTAATGGATCATAGGGTTTAGGGTGGTTGGGCCACCTAGTTTTGGCATGAATTTTTTTAAAAAAATAATTAAAAAATTGTTGTGGACCAAACAGGCGGTTGGACCAAATTTATAACAATTTTTTTAAATAGCCGTTGGATCGCGCTATTTTTTAAAACCTCTATAAATACTCCACCAAAATAACATCGAAAAGAAAGATTCCTTCTTCTTAATCCCCTAATTTTGATGACATTATTGATTTTAGTACTTTGCAAAATCTTCAATTTGAGTTGGGAGATTCGGGAGAATTCCAAGTGAAGGAGGAGGAGGTGCCAATTATAAGTTCAACAAGATCTTCTACTCGTGGTCGTGGCAGCCGTTCACCCCTTTACCCACCCGTGTCTCAAAATCAAGTGCGGGTCAGGACAAAATGAGTAACTTTTGAGTTTTTATGAATTTGTTTGACAAAATTTCAAATCCGGAAAGAGAGGGCTCGACTACTTTTGAGTGAAGTGTCGGTTATGTGAAAAAACAAATTTACTTCGAAAAAGGTACGAAATGTTTTATTCATGAATTTATTGTTAAACAAAATTTTATTCACAAATTTATTTATGCAAGAATTTTTACTTTTTATTCATATGTTTATTTGAAAAAAACTTTAATTCATATATTTTTTCATAAGGTGAGGGTTATGGGACATTTGCAAGACATGTCCTAGGTAAACACCTTGTAGATATTGAAATTGATCCTACTCAAATCCAACTTTTAAGTAGTTTGGTTCTATTGCCGGTGGAGGTGCAGGTACGTCTTGTACTAGTCATTTATTTTGATTTAATCAAAATAAGAATAGAGAAGACTTAGTTGATTTAACTTGTTCGAGAGATATTCCTTTTAGATTTGCCAAAAATTTAAATCTAGAAAATTTTGTATGTATGTGTTTAAATCTCACATGTACTAGAATTTCACGTAAATCACACTAACGATATTACTAAATTTTTTAAGAAAAGAAAAAAAAATTATATAAAGTTTATTCAACTATGGAACAAAATGTTTCTATATGTAATGTTGTATGGTTCGATCATTGGCAAACACGTAGTTATATGAGAATAACTTATCATTGGATAGATAATAAATAGATGATACAAAAAAAAGATACTATCTTATAAGATGTTTGGTCCCAATGGTAGACCAAGGTAAACTTGGGGTAGTTTTGTTGTCAAACAGTTGAGACTATGTGCATACTCTTGCAACTCCAGACTTGATATGTTTATCCCCATTAGACAATTTTTGAAGAAATTCACTTTTAGTCCTAAGGCCATTTCGAAGAGTCTCAATATGCCCTTCATGGTTTGCACACTTTTCTCTGTACCATCGTAGAAGAGGAATATATCATCTGCATATTAGAAGTGTGGCAATGGTATTTTTACTTTCCCTAAGTGCAATGGTGTCCATCTGCTTATACTTATTGCTCTCTCAATCATTAAATACAGATCTTCTATTGCAATGAGAAAGAGAAAAGAAGACAATGGGCTACCCTGCCTTAATCCTCTTTACGTTGCAAATTCCCCGAGGGGCTGCCATTAACCAGTACTGTGACTGTAACCGATGTTATACACTCTTGGATTCACTTTCACCACTTCTCATTGTTCCCAACATTCTTAGTAGATAGCCTCAATCTACCAAATCAAATACTTTTTCGATGTCCACTTTGAGGAGTATAGCCTTGCGTTTATTCCTTTTTGTTTCATCAATTTCTTACCCCATCCGTTATCGGTCTCCCTTTGATGAAAATCGTCTCATATGGAGAGATGATCATTACTAAGCTCAAACGGTTTGCCAGAATTTTTGCTAGTATTTTGTATGTACATCGTACCAGCGATATTGGTCTAACATTGCTCGATCCTCTCCAGGCTCCCTATTTTCAGTGTGAGCACAATATGCGTGAAATTGATTCTTTTTATAAACTTACTATTTTCATGGAATTGCTTAAGGAAAGCAGTAAAATCACTCTTCATCACCTGCCAATGGCACTTTATGAAGTAAAAGTTCACTCCATCAGGGTCTGGGATCTCATTTGATACACTTGACCACACTGTTCTCCGAATCTCTTCCTCTGTGAAAGGTTTTACCAGGCACTCATTGTCATCCTTATTCAACCTATTTGAGGCTGAGGCCGCTAGGCGAATCCAGCCTTGATAATCCGTTGAATAATGTTTTTTGAAGCGTTCTTTGACTCGGCCTTTACTTCACTAACCTTGCCCGACTAGTGACAATTTATACTTAGTCCTCGTAGTTCATTTCTTTGACGATTTTTTTCTAATCCTTGCGTTATAGAATTTCGTATTACCTTCTCTCTTTTTTAACCATGTTGCCTTGGACTTTGGGTATAAAATTCTATTATGTCTCTGAAGTAGTATCTGAAGCACCTCTTTATCCTCCTTGGTTCGCATTAGCTCCCTTTCTGTTAGATTTTGTGTTTCAGCCTTCTCCTCGCATTCGGTAATAACTTGTTGTTTTTCATCTATCCTTTGCCCAAGTAGGCCAAATACTTCCAGTCCCTCAAGGCCTTAATCAGTTTCTGAAGTTTTAAACACAAGTTATATGTGCTTGTTCCTTGCCCTACATCATTCTCCCATACTGTTTTAACAAACATCTTAAACTCCTTGTGTTCATTTCACCAATTCAGGGTGCGAAATGGGGTGTCTCGCTTAAGCGTTATTGGTCTATAGTTTGAAGTTTGTCTTTGTAGCGCCATTTGATGCAAGTTTGACCATGCAAGTATTCACTCCGGAGAGACCAAAAATCTATCTAGCCGGCTAGCAAAGGTGTATCATTCATTTGTTCGTGTGAAGCGTCATCTTTGCAGTGGCATATCTACCAGTTCAGTTTGCCTTACAAAAAGATCAAATTATTTCATTCCACTCGTAGGGTTTTTTAGGAGAGGCTTTCTCTTGTCTACGCACCGAACTGCATTGAAGTCCCCACACAGACACCATAAACCATTTGAATCTTGTGGCAACATTACCAGAATTTCCGACCATAAACCAGTCATTGCTTACAGTTCAAAGGTGGAATAGATATTAACTATTGTAATTTTCATTTTTTTTGGACATCATAAACCAGTCATTGCTAGCGTACCATGTGCTTCCAAACGGTAACAAATTTTCACCATTTACAGCATCGCGTAAATGCTTGCACAACACTTTCAAGTACTAATTTTGGCTTAAGTCCACCCACTATGCATTCTTTTAACTACAGTGGTTCTTCCGGTTTTGGGGCATAACGCATCTTAATTGTACTAGGATCAACACCATTATTGCTCAAGAGAATCGGTTTGGCAGGTATAGCTACATTCATCGCTATCTAGGGAAGAGTTGTTGTGTTACACCCAACCGGTCAACACTGTTTTAGCTTTGATCAAGCTTACCTGAAGTCTGTAAGTACCTACGACTCTCCCTTGTAGCGTGCTCTATGGATTCATGGTTTTGGCCATTGGTGCAAATCTAATAAAGGCAAACTGTCTGCCTTGTCGATCAAGATAGTTGGGCAGGTGAACATATCTCACAAATCCAAAGCAGGAGAAGTAGATTTCCATGTCCTGCTTCGCCCATGTCTCAGGAAATTTTGCAATGTGGTAACTGACATTCTCATCTCTCATCTTCTGCAATTACTTTGAGATTCTATTTTTTTCTTGGCCTTGCTAATTCTTGTGCTTGTGCTTGTGCCGATGCACAGTTTACCATTCCTCATCCTACAGCTGCGGTGCCGAATCTGCTACATGGTCGAAGAGCTTGCTTGATGCTATGTCAGTTGGAGTACTCATTGCTAGAAGATCAATAGAGGTACGTTTGTGATGCAGGAGAATCTGCAAAATTAGGAAACAATGGGATTCCTAATTGAGGTTGAATTTAGTATTTTGCGCATATCTTTGGCTATGATTATCAAAATCGCGCATAAGATTTCAATTCGAAAAACATCTTTTCAGTGTGCAAATTTTCTTTAAATAAGTGTCTTCAAATTCTTCTATCTTCCCTTTCGAATTGTTAGTTTCGGTTAAGTTTTGCTATTTTTGGTAATAAATTAATCTGCAATTAGGAATGTAAGTTATTAACAACCCATTCGGGCCTAATTTCTGGTAGATTGCTTGTTTTCATTGAAACTTTAATGAGTAATTTTTAATATTTGCCTTTTTTGGCGAAATTTGAATATCTAGGAATTTCAGCTATAAAGTTCAGTTTGTGATCTTAATTTAATTGATTGAATTTGATATTGAATAAAAGTTGAAACCTAGAGAATATTTCTCTGTTTTTTGGGAAATTTTGTTGTTCTTCTTTGCAATTATTCTGAATTAGCTAGCCAGCAGGATAATCATTATTTTATCCGGCATCAGTTGGTATCAAAGCATCAATATATTCCTTGGAACTCAACATGGTCGAAGTTGTAGCACAGGGACATGGTGCAC
The DNA here is from genome assembly GCA_028565015.1 of Pinguicula moranensis. Lineage (NCBI taxonomy): Eukaryota > Viridiplantae > Streptophyta > Magnoliopsida > Lamiales > Lentibulariaceae > Pinguicula > Pinguicula moranensis. The sequence continues at coordinate 4,714 of JAOWBN010009455.1, read as the reverse complement.
AGGATTGTGTTCGTGATCATGGTCGTTGTAGGCAAGTTCTGGGTGAGGAAGCCTAACACCGTGATTACAATGTTCAGGACATATTAATGATTGAGAATTTGCAGGGGTGAGGAAGCCTAACACCGTGATTACAATGTTCAGGACATATTAATGATTGAGAATTTGAAAGCTCCTGACAATCTGGAGGAATTTGAATTTTCATTGTTTGTCAAGTCGCATGGAGAAGAAGATTTGGATGACAACTTGAGTATGAAAATCCTCCAAATTTTTTTTTATATAAATTCAAAAAATATCAAGGAGGGAATTGAGTACTATTTCACTTCTTTGATTATGTTTTGATGGGGAATTTAGTGAAATATATGGCGACGTTGATCAAGTTGACAAACCAATTGCCCATTATGCGTATCTCGGGATCCTGGCAACTCTAGTCTGAACTCGAGGTCGAGTTCTTTCCAACCCGGGGAGACTGATGCAGGAGAATCTGCAAAATTAGAAAGTAATGGGGACATATTCCTAATTGAGGCTGATTTTAATATTTTGGGCATATCTTTGTCTATGGTTACCAAAATGGCGCATAAGACCTCAATTCAAAAACGTATTTTAGTGTGCACATTTTCATTGAATAAGTCGTCTTCAAATTCAGCTATCTTTCCTTTCGAATTATTAGTTTTAGTTAAGTTTTGCTATTTTTGATGATAAATCAATATGCCAATTAGGAAGGTCAATTAATCTTGATTCGGCCCTAATTTTTGGCAGATTGCTTATTTTGATTTAAACATTAATTAGGAGCAATTTTTGAAATTTGCCTTTTTTGACAAAATTTGAATATTTAGGAATTCCAGCTATAAAGTCTGGCTTGTAGACTTAATTTTATTGATTGAATTTGATATTGAATAAAAGTTGAAACGAAGAGAATATTTCTCTGATTTTTGGGCAAATCCGTTGTTCTTCCTTGTAATTCTTATGAATTAGCTAGCCAGCAGGATAATCACTATTCTGCCCGGCGTCAGTTTGTAGTTTCCAAGCTGATTAAGTGCGATAACCAAGGGTAATCCAATTTCGTCTGTTGTTTGGTACACACACTAGTTATCTGTTGGCCCGAAAAAAATATCCCTCCAAAAATCGACAAATTTTGTTATCTCGACAGTATCCCCTATGAAGTTACCTGAATACCCCTTAAGGAACAGTTGCTTCATTTATTGCGGCGATTTCTTCCCGGCGACAAAAAATCTGACCGATCTCCCACATCCAACATCTATGTAATCGCATCCCATTTATTTTCCCTTCAATTTCATGTTTAAACATCCAATTACATGTTTGATATTATTCTTCAATTAGGATTATTGTTCGAACTAGAGTTTTTTTTTTTATAAGTATTTACAGGGCTTTCGTAATTTACCCTTAGCGTGTTGTTCTTGGATTAGGATTTTTTTATAATTGTTCATAATCTAAGATTTTACATCTTAGATTACCGTATCCCATCTATTTTCTCCCCTTCAATGTCGTGTTTATAATACAATTACATGTTTGTCGTTGTTCGTAGATTAGGGTTATTGCTTGAACTCAAGTTTTGTGTTTACAACTCTTCCGTAATTTACCCTTACCGTGTTGTTCTTGGATTAGGGTTTTTGATAATTGTTCATAATCTAAGTTTTTTTTCGTTAAAAGATGCTTCACTCAAACTCTGTCGAAAGAAAAAACAAACACTAATCCTATTTCTAATTGTTTGTTTTGTCCGAGGATTGTTGATTGCTTGTTTATATTCATCCATAGCTTTTGACAGACCATATTTCTGACTGATTATGAATTGCGCATTTCTTGTTGGATGATATATGGTGTTTTCGTCCAACAGAAATTACATTTAAGGATTAGGGTATAATTGTTAGGCATTCAAACCATATATTTCTATATAAACTTCTATGATGAATTTGTTGGATATTGCAACATTCTTAGTTGGCGCAAGAATTTTGTTGTTGTGTTGTCTACTATCCTTGCATTAGAGGAGCAACCACCATATAGTGGCACACAGCCGCGCAAGCGTAATCGGGATGCATTTCCTAAATACCTGAGAGCAGACAAGATGTTTTCCAAAAAGGAGCAGATTATAGGTGAGGAGTCCAAAATGCAAAAAACAACCAAGTTGATGAAGCATCTGTAGGAGTACGAAGATCTAAACTTGGAGAACAGGGTATGCCTTGTAGATCACCTGATCAGGCATGATAGACAATATTACTATTGGTCCATTTGGATGGAGAAGGTCGTGTTGAATTTATCCAGTTTTTTTGCCAAGGAAAGCTAAGCTGAACTGATGTATTCTTTCACAGGATTAATTACTTGTTAGTTTCTGTATAGGCTGATTACGTGCATTTTGTTTGGCTCTTAGCTATCTAGGTACTAATCTTTGTAAAAACAAAATGATTTTGATCTAGTTTTTGGCATTACTTGTGCTGCAACTCAGAACCTTTCATTTGTGTAGTAATTGTGTTTCATTACTTCTGTTTCATAGGTGTTAGTTGCGATTGTTTAGTTAGTTATGGCATATCATATTCGATCATTATTGTTAAGAATTAATAGTTATTGATCATTGTACAAATGTTTCAAATGAGAAAAATGATGTTTTTTTGTACAAGTATTTGATTATATGGATGAAATAAACTCTGCGTTTTATGATGCATTTTTTTACCCAAGAATCCATATTGCTCGTGAGCAGGGGATTGTGTAAAGATGGAGGTTGAGCTTATAACTCATATTGCTTGTGAGCTGGGGATGAGGTTTGCTATTAGAGATGATGGGAAGATAGTGGGTGCAGTGCAATTGTGATCCAATTCAGTATAGAGCAAAGAAGTTGATGAAACGAGCTACACCCAATGGTGCATCCTTGGCATTTTGGTACAAGTGTCCGATTATTTGGTTGTGTTAATATTTTTTGGGTACAACTTTGTCATCAATTGTGGGTTGTGTTTTACATTGCAATTTATGATGCATCTGCAAATGGAGACGCGGGTCTTCCTTCGTTACATAGATATGACCAACTGCAATCTAATTCCTAAGAAAACCAGAAGATGGAGACATGACAAACTGGAATTTACATAGTACAGAAGTTTCACAAAGAACCCGAACTACATCATTGAAGAACGTTAAACATAATCAAATATGTTCATCATCAAGAAAGCTCATATACACAAATCTATAAATGCAGAAGTTCCCACATGCATACACATACAAAGATCTACATAAAGTTCGAAATACAATAACTAATACAACATAAATATTAGGCGAAAACATTAAAAACCAATCGCTATGTGAAGTATTCAATAGTGACGCAATAAATGAGATGCTTGCGGCAAAAAAATGGCAGTGGGATCGGGCTCCTCTCTATCAATGATGATGAGATCTTCTTCCAAGTCGCCAATTTTACGTTCAGTGGATCTCGGTGGAGCTTCCATGGTGGCCACAAGGGGGCATTTGACTTCATACCATAGCCCTTCTTTATATGGAGACGTAGGATTACTGTTCGAGAGGTTGAGAGATAGGGTTAGTGAGGGCTTATACGGGGGTTATTTAGCAGGTATCGGGGTAGCACGTTTTTCTTTACCTAATTACTTGCATACTTGCTTATCTACTTATTGACTCAGCTCATTAAATGTATATTAATTCATCTCCTTGTCTATGCAGGTGGGCGGCCATCGTATTTTCCCTTCTCCCTCTCCCTCTCTCGACCTTTTTTTGTGTGTGTTTGTTCGAAGAGTCGAGGGTCTCCATGAAAACAGTCTTTTAATCTCCTTTTAGAGGTCAGGGTACGACTGTGTACATCTCACCCTCCCCAGCCCCTGTCTAAAGACGGGATATACTGGGTATGTTTGGTTTGGTTTTATATGAGGGGCATGCATGCATGATGAGAACGTGGTAGGGGTTTGATCAGACGACAGTTGCAGCGCGCAGGTGGCGATCGATGGTGGAGGGTTTTCCATTTGTGCGCCGGAATATATGGAGAAACTCGTCGAGAACACGAGGTCAGATCTAGGGTTCAATCTAAAGATTTAGGAAACTTATACCTCAATTTTTAGGGCATTTGAATAAAAGCACAGCGCATTAAAATCATTCAGTACCAAACTGTTTCTTTCTTGCATACGTTATCCTCATGTGACCATTACCAAATATGGGTTAAAAATTTTGACCCACAATATTCCACCAATTGTCCGTGAAGAGGTATAGGTCATATCCAACTACCAAATGTACTCCAGTAGGATAATGAAGTGTGTTGCTTTCGAGTGTCTGATGTTTAGCCATTTGAGCCAAAAAAAAAATAGGTGTTTTCTAGAGAGATGCTAGAGCACTTCTCACTAGACATGTTGCATCCAACAACTGAATGAGACATTTGTTAATTACTATTGCATTGAATGTGATCTCGCAATGCCTACCATTTTTTGAGTGAATTCAATGATCTGTAAATGTGTTTCAATTCCTTGTAGTTTGAGATAGTATTGTTTGTATTTGTTTTTTGTTTGTCTTTTTTCTTGGCAACAAGGGTGAGGAGATTCCGAAAACTTCATGAATTGGTTTTCATCCAGTGGAATGTATTCGTTCCCTCCAGAAACTCGAGCCTTGAGACCTAAGAGGAAGACTGGGAAGTAATCTGCACTATTTGTGATTGAATCAGTCTTCTTCCCATATTGTGCAAACTGATCTTTTCGCATGTGATCTCGCATATTAA
>JAOWBN010009444.1:0-11046 GCA_028565015.1 Pinguicula moranensis | reverse complement strand
TCACTATTTTATATGTTATAAATAAACAAGTAGTGAAGGTTGCTACAATCATATATACAACATTAAAGTGTTAATACTTAGGCCTAAGGTGATTGGCCTTAGGACATAACACTAACATATAAGGCCTAAGAGATTCTTGTGGATCGAAAGGTATCGGGCATGCTCAGTCACCTCCATTGGGGTCTGTTAAAGTGTACCTTATTGTGTTAACTAAAGGTTTGGGTCGTTAAAGGCACATTACTCTCTAACAAAATTGCCCCCCTTCTTGTCCCATCCCTAAGTTGAGGACTAGCTTATTAGGCCTTTCCATAAGGAATACTTAGAGGGGGTACTCTTACTTCCTACCTCTCAATGTCTCCCGTAATCGAATGTTACTCTCTCGACAAAATCGGCTAGGCATGCATTGACTTTACCCCCAAAGCATAATAACTACAATACTGATATAATCATGCAATATCAATTATATAATGGTAAATAATTCAGATCATAGACAAACCAAATCAAAATACCGTAGATATGCATAAAATAAAGCATGTAATTAATTGTTCCCCTTTACAAATTTGGCTCCCCGCTATCGCTAGGTGGATTGCTTATGATCCATGTAGGATAGATTGTTTCTTCCTTAGGAAATCTCCTAGATCTAAATCTATCCTAGAAGCGAAAGCATAAATAAGGAGTAAAGTTTTCAACCTATCAAATCCTATCCAAAAGTTATCTATTAAATGAAATTTCAAGTCTTATATAGTACTAGGTTAACTGAGGGCAATAAAAGGATTTAACGGTCTAAGTTCTCGATTGAGCGCTAAAATATTGCGTTGGGGGCCTAATAGGCGAAGCATGCACCTCGCGAGTTTGCCACCTCAAAGGATGGGTGGTTCATATTCTCAGGTGGTTGTTACGTTTTTCTGGATTGTTTCAATGTTCGGAGGAAGCGGCTACCTAGATAAGCAAGGCAGGGGCCTCATGCAAATTGTTTTCATTTGGACAGATGAGGCAACCATTCTTCAAGTGTGGCATTTTCTTTTGAGAGCTTCAAGAGGACACTTTGATGTAGAGGCAGACGCTTTTGGACTTTGACAATTTTAGATATGAAAGAGTTAGGTGGATGCCTTCAATGAGTTATATCCTTAAGATAGCTTGTGAAGGTGTGCGCCTTCAGGATTTACTTTTTCAACAAAAGCGGAGAGGCAGGCTTTCGCTGTAAAACTCCTATATTTGTTCATTTTCGTGCCAATTTCTTCTCCTTTTGCATTCTTCACCTCATGTTTCCTAAGAACATAAAACAAGACGAAACAAACAACCAAAGCAACAGAAACATGCTTGAAAACAATTAAAAGCATGCCAAAATAATAGGGATGAGTTAGTGTAAAACCAAATCATCAGTGGGCGATGACTATTTATTTATTATCTATTTAGTCGGCATCTTGAAGTATCTTTTGCATTTGAGGTTGTAGGTGCGACATTCTCACACACATCTTTTGAAGTAGGAAATCTCATATAGTTGCTTAAATTTCAAGAATCTATGAATGAACAATCCAACCTTTCACCACAGCATTCCTAGTCCTTCGTTTTTGAAATCCCAATTCTGTTGATTCTTATTGGGCTTTATTGTATTTAATTTTTTATATGATTTGTGTTGTATTTTGTAATTAACCTTAGATAAGGTAGTTAATCGATTAGTGTAATTATCGAAACTTATTCTAGGCTACACGCCATGGTTGTTGTAAGGTTTAACATTGTGGACATGTTGCCATATTGCTAGCACAATCACACTATGAGTCGTTCTGATTGAGTCAACTTGTTAAGCTACAAGTTGGCGTAGCAACGCTAGCTGAAGCGACCAACCTTAGAGATGGAACAACATTAGAAGCTAGTTTGTATGTGTCATCCTCCTTGTGGTGACAACAACGTCAACAAGTCAGGATGACTTGGTTGAAGCAACTTTGACAAACTACGCAAGCGACAATGTCGGAACACATATGTTGGCATATGTGAACACTCATGTGCATAGGATTCATGGAATCCTTGCAAGGCAATAGTCTTACAATTTGGGAAACAGATAATATAAGAGCTAATAATAGACAAATGACATGGACTCAAACATGAGAAAAGATTCTAGGTGGCCTAGGATTTACATGTAATCAAGATTTACTACGAATGGAGTGTTTCATGGAGAAAGAAAGTCGTGGGGATGAGTTTGGATAACTCGCAAGACTTGTACTATTGAAAGGATTTCGTTTGTATGAATATTGAGGGATGTAAGGTTTAAATCGCACCCTTTGATCCAAAATAAATCTCCATATGAGAGTTGAGTATTTTACTAAATTTTTTACTAGGTGTGATCAAGTATTTCAATGAGCGTCTGTAAGCCCATTGGAAGAAGATTAACAAAGCAACATGAGGTAAGAATCACATGGATTGCCTCTTGTCAAATGTTCTACACAAATCTGATTGGGCCATACATTATTGAGAGGTTAGGTAGAACCTTTTTGTAAAGGATTATACATGAGTGAAAATCAATTTGATATCACGGGGGGTGAGTGAATTGCAAGGAATTGTATGATCTACGAAACTCAATAGTGAAATCTCTTAAACTGGGCAAGGCGCTGAAGAGTAGGTGGTTGAGACCGAACTACGCAATCATCGTGTGTGTTTTTAATTCTATATGTTATGTCTGTTACTCTGTGTGCCATTACCAACATAATGACAAATATATTGACTATCACTTTCATTACAATTGGTATTGGAGCCACGCAAGTCAGGAAATCCTTGGTGTCAAGTGAACGTCATCCAAACAATAGCCAATATGTCCAACATGAAAGAAGGCATGTCGGTCTCTTGCCCACCAATGCTGGAAGGAAATAACTATGCTTAGTGGAGGTATATATGCGAGCCTTCATCAAATCCTACGATGAAAGGGCCTGTCTAGTCATTCTTAAAGGTTGGATACCCCCAAAGTTCTTTGACAAGGATGAGAAAGACAAAGATCAGATGAAATGAGAAGAAGAATGGAGTGAAGCTGGGTTGAGGAATGAAATTGGGAATTCCAAGGCTCTAAACTCACTATTTCCTTATGTGACCAAAGATCATTTCAAACTAATATCCTCATGTATTGTGGCTAAAGAGGCCTAGGAAATTAGAATTTCCATGAAGGCACAAAAAAGATAAAGAAATCCAAACCATATGGTAACTGATGCAACCAAGGAAACGTTCCCTCTTATCCACACTATACAACTCATGGAGCGAAGGGGGGAATGGCTAAGAGATTATTGTGGTGTGGATGTGCATGTGTGCAAGCGAATAAGAGCTAGTGTGCCCCAACTTTAGTCTACCATAATTGCTCATCCACACAGGCCAAACTGGGATTTTATAAAGTTTACAATGGGTAACATGGTCTTTTACTTGGGATGTAACAGTTAACCTTCAAGTCTACTTGTGGGTGTGCAGTGGCCTTTGTGTGTTATCTTGTTGTCAGGTGTCCGAAACCGTTTCTTATCACCTCGGCTTGGAGTTCGAGGTGGATAAGGCTTGTATGGGGCTGTAGCAAGTTTTTGCCGGGGGATATATGAGTATACCTTTCCTACAAAGTCCTTGAATGTTCAGCCAAGGTGATCTTTGTCAATTCTAATAAGTGAGTACGAGGAGGAATGCAAAGGCCTATGAAATTTTCCCTTAGAAGGTGACTCTACAGCGTCTCCTTGTAAATGGGCCTTCTTTAATAAGCCTCTTACAAGACTTTTCGCCTCCTACATCATGAATCCCTTCAGTTTAAGTGTTATATATTTATAGCCCTCAAACTTTCACTTTGTTCCTCTTTTGGTCTTTCGTATACATTTTGAACACCTCTCACGGTTTTTCTCTCTTTTCCGATTCCTTCTCCAGCCATAGTTCCTTGTCTTATTGCTTTAGGTGCGTCGATCATTTATCGATTTTCATCTTTCTTTCATTAAGTACATGTAGCAGCATAGTTATTTTAGTTTGAGGTATGGGAAAGTCCAGGAGACCATCGAGTTTGGGGGGATCTTCTGACCGTCTAGGTTGTGGTCGATGATCAGCACCGAGGTTGGGTGAAAGGAATACTCTTTACCCAATTTCCCTTTAACTTCTTCCCTTTTCTCAGGTAGCCCCGTGAGCTCCTCTCCTAAGGATGATTTGCCCAAACTCCTACCTTTCAAAGGCGTGGTCTCGAAGAAAACCCATATATCTTTAGACGTGATTTCGTTGAGATACCATGTTCTGAATGAATATTATTTAATAATGCTTTCTCCGGGAGACGGAAGTCTCCATCTTCCTCCTACGTGTTCCACAAATTGTAGGGTTCACTAAGAAGGGGCTCCAACCCCTGTTTTAGCCCTTTATTCTTTCTTTCTATCAGAAATTCCGGGTAACCCCATTTCAGTTAGGTCTAAAAAAGTACATCTACCATGTGACCTTCATTATTTTATGCCAGATTTTTCCTTTGAGGCTCAACCCCTACACGCTTTTCTGATTCTTCTATGCTTGTGTCAACTCTCATCCTTCGAAAAAATAGGGGGCACATCTCTATCCCGATAAAGGAATGTGGCTGAGCTAGGATCTACCAAGCTCATTCGGGTTTTTGAAGAGGCATTTCTTTTATGTCAATCCTCTTCCTACATGTTCCATAGAGTTTTCCTCCTTATGGACTAGTTCAGTTTGCTCTCTCAATGCCGATCACAGAGGTTTTACTGACGACGTAATCTCTCTTGTTCGTAACTGTAGATGCCTCATATAAAGTGTTCCTCGAGGAGGTGATCTAGGCTCAGGCGGATCTTTCCCTGTGAGAGTGATTTTTTGAAGTTCCTTGGGTGAGCGAGGTGTTCCTCATTATATAGTTTATCATGATATGATTGTTTTACTGATTATCAAACGTACTTTGCTACAACGACGAATGCGTTGGGAAGATCTCTTCATTACTTGCCAGGGGAGCTCATAAAGTAACTTCAATCGCCGGAGCCTTTATGGGGGAGTCTCCCATTGTCGAGTGAGTTATTTCTCAAGTAGAGGTTCCCTTGGCTCATCTCTTTTACTGTGAACAGAGTCACTGGAGATCGCGGGTATGATCTAGTGATTTTCCCATGTCAGTTCCGATTTGCCTAGTTCATCTTCGACGAAGAGGTTGGCCAAGCAAAAATGTCCATGGAATGATGCCAAGCCTCGGTGCAAGAAACCCAATAAATGTTATCACGAAGGGAGGTTGTGCAATACCTCTATTTTCCTTCGTCAGACCAAGGATCTACCTGCGGACAAGGATGCAGATGCAAATGTCGAGTATATGCATCTACAGCGAGAGTGGATCCCCAAAGTAGAGGAGCGGGCTCAAGCAACCCCTTTGAGCATTGGGCAATCTGGTTGATATGGAAATTTCGAGGGTTAAGATGGGTGTACTGATCAAAAAAGGGTTTTACAGGATATTGCTCCTTAATCAGTTATTGGCCGAGCTAGCGTGTATCCTTTATCTCTTTTCTTGGTTGCTCTTCGCTAATTTTCTTATTTTTCTCTTATCTTACTTGCACCATATGACACTGGTAAGTGCCATGTGGGCACACCCCATGAAGTCACTTGCGTCCATAAAGGATCTGAGGTAGAGGAAGAAGAAAGAGTTGCATTGAAGGACACCATTGAGGAGGAGCGAGAAAGGTTGTGGGTTCAGTTGGAGGCGTTATGCTTAGAGAAGGAGCAATTGGTGCTCCAATTTCATCAATAAGCATAGGAGCTCAAGTTAGCAAAGTTTTAGCTTCAGGGAGAGATTCTAGCAGAGTTCTTCTCGGGAAAAGTTTTCACAAAACTAGTGTGAAGGTATAGGAACACTTCCGTTCTTGGCTGGACAAGAGTAAAGCGACATACAATACTGTTCTCCTTTACCTCATCAAGGATGAGTACTTTGAAGATTATCCTCTATGCATCCAATAACCTCTCGTTCTGGACCCCATCCATGAACCACTCCAAGAACGTATAGTTTTTTTTTTGGGTAGGTTCAACAACACGAATTAACGTCACGGACCCTACTTAGGTATCCGGGCGAATCGTGGCGGCAGGGCAGAACGTATAGTTTTATGGGTAGAAAAACATTCTTGTTAAATTATGTAGTTTCCTGGACTTTTCCCCATGAAGATTTTATCCCTCTGTACTTCTTGTGGCTGATGGAACTCATAATATTTACCTTATGGGATGTATTTGATGGGATGTTCCCAACACATTGCCTTTTTATATTCTTTGAAGTTTACCTCTTGCAGCAGAGGGTCCACGCAACTACTTAAATGCCCATGCAGTTTCAAATGTCTCAATGTTTCTGAAATTTAAATTTTTTATTTCTAATTCAAGCTTTCAGGTGGGACAAGGACAGGCGCACGCTCGTTGGGTTGACAACTTTTTCTGAGCTGCTTTAGGGACTGATAAGGCATCATGCTTTTCCACACAGCTACTTTCATCACCTAGGAGATTCGCTTCAACCTTGCCATAAATACTTCCTTCCATATCCCTGTCTTCTCCATGTGCATATGTCTTCTTCCGCAGTGATTCATTATCATTCTTTGCATTTTTCTCTTGTCTCCCAACTCTACACCAAATACTTCCCTTGACTTGTCAGGGAAATCAGGAAGCTAGAAGGTTGGTTATGTTTCTAGAGTTGGGAGTTCCAGCACTTGTCAGGGGACTGGAATTGGCTGGACGGGGATGTCCAAGTGCACCATACCGTGACAAGTGTAGCCTTGGAAAACCTAGAGGACGTCCAGACCAATCTCTGGTGGGGGTTGCATCATATTCAGAAGGCAGTCAAGGACATCCTGGAGTATGAAGAGATGGTCAAGAGGTTTGTGTCTTTCAGGGCTTTCCATGGTCTGGTTGGGCTAGACCACATCGAGTTCCGGAGGGTGGATTGAGTTCTGCTATCTCTTATTCTGATTCATATGATCCTCTTTCTCTGTATTTGTGTATATTTTTAAATATTGATAACGTCATAGGTGTGGCTGGCTAGGACCTTATCCCCTCCAACCTTGTTGTATGTACTTCTCGTGAATGTTTTACGTAACTAGTTATCTTGTTCACCTATCATACACAAATTTGCAAAAAATTGTGGTAACCACATACAAAACTTGGCTTGCATCCCCTATAATGTTTAAGAAAGAAATGGAATTTGTTTCTTGGCATGCGTTGTGGTTAGGGATCGCAAAGTTTTTGTCAAGGTTTCCCGTGAGATACCTCAAATGAGGGTCGTCGTTCTTCATCCGGAGAGTGCAATGCCGTCATCATGATTTCCCATGAGACACCTCGGAGGAGCATCACCATTCTTCCTTTCAGGGAGCACAAAGCATCCATCATGGTTTCCCATGAGACACCTTGTAGGAGAGTCAATGTTCTTCATTTCAGGGAGTGTGAATCCTTCATAATGGTTTCCCATGAAACACCTCAAAGAAGGGTTATTTTTCTTTATTTAAGAATGTGTGAAGCCTCCATCATGATTTCACATGAGATACCTCAGAGGAGGGTGCAATGTGATCCCTTGTGAGCTGGTATCGACACCTCGAGATTCTTTTCCTCTTCTTTGTTTTTGTAGCCCCACAAGTGTGGAATGGGATGCCTCTACGGGGATTGGTAGAGTTCCCTGGGCGAGTATCTTTTCATTCTTTTTCTCACAAGGAGTAAGATGGCTCCCTGAGGTAGGACACATATGTATAATTTTTTTGGTTCTCTATTTTCCCAAGATTGTTGAATGGTATTCCTCCACGAGAAGTATCAGAGCTTCTCGTGCAAGGATATTTTTGCTCTTTCCCCCGGGGAGTATGATGTCCCCTCGGGAAAGGACATGTATCTATTTTTTTCTCTTTATTCCCAATGAGTATTGAATAGTGTACATATTCAAATAATGTTTTCATCAATTCCCCACAAATGTTGAATGAGCAGCCTCTTAGAGGATCTTTTCATCCTTCCCATGCGTGGAGTATGATAACTCCTCATGCATGGACATACATATATATATATTCTTTCTTTCCCACAAGTGTTGAATTGGGTGCCTCTCCGGGAAGTATGACAACTCACAAAGAAAGGATCTTTTCCCTCTTTCCCTACGGGGAGTAAGATAGCTTCTCGCGCAAGGACATATATATATTTCGTTTTTCTTCCCTAATGATTATTGAATGTGGTGCCTCTACGTATAGTATGGTGTCTAGCCGGGAGGTTTTTTTTAATTTGTTTCATCCTTGTTATCGTAGGATTGCTTTTGTTTCGAGATGGCATGGCAATGATGTTCCAAAAGAAAACATGATTTGAATTCATTAAAAATAGTTCTATGAAAAAACAAAATGGATACGCAAAAGCAAAACATAGAAAGGGTAAAGGATGGTTGACCCTCTCGGGCCCAACCCTAAGTGTGGATATTTAGTCAGCTTGGTGAAGCTCCAAGCATTGTCGATGGCTTGACCTTTAAGAGTTTCTCGAAAGCGCGTCCCATTGGCCCAAACTTTTGGCATGCAGTACGGTACTTCCCATTTTAGTCTTATACTCCGCACGGATTGTGCGCTTTCATGTTGTATGACACCTCCCTCATGATAAGCATTTAACTTTTTTATTTCCACACTTGCATTCATGTCAGGCTTCAGCCTCCTTGCTTCATCCTATTTCTATTTTTCCTTCTAACCCAGTTTGGTCTTGCGATTTTCCATTCGCTTGAGAACTCGCCAAAATTTCTCGTACAAGGCTACAAGCCCCTCGTGTCTCTCTTTTAAGCATAGAACGTAATGAGGATGGTCAGGTCATGTGGCAAACTTCATGAATTCATTTTGGGTCATCCTCAGTAGGTTTAGAGTGGCAAATAAGGGTCACATTATATGCTTTCAACTTCCATATCCCATTGGGGGTAGGGAACTTCATGAGTCTTTGATAGGTCGACATTATAGCCTGGAACTTGTATAGATTGGGCCTGCCAAGAATCACATTGTCGTTAAAGGATAATCTAATGACAACAAATCATATCACCTGCATCGCGGCATCCATGACCATGCGGAGGACCACAGGCAAATCGATGATGCCAATGGCCTGAACTTCCATCCCACAAAACTCCATTATAGGAATTATGAGTGGTTCCAGCGGGGTCTTCCCCAAGACCATGTGGTGGAGGATGTCAGGGGAAAGGATGTGCGCTAAACTTCTTTGATCTACCAGGATTATTCTCATCTCAAATTTTCCTAGATTGTCCATGATCACCATGGGTGCGTATTTTGGCAGCCCTCCAGGAATCTTCTTTCTTCCAAAGCGTACTTCTTTGGCAATTTTTAGGGGGACTTGTATCGAATCCACGCTCATCCCTCTTATGTCGGCTCTCTTCAGGATTCGTGCGGAGACTTCTCACGTGAATCCCCAAGTGATTACCTTGATGATCCAAGGCGGGGGATCCTTGGCAACTAGATGGTTCGACATGTTATTTCCCTTGGACATATTTTACCAGGGCGGAGTTCGAAGGTACATTATTTATTTGCCCCTGGTTAGGAGGTCTTATTCAGGTATAGTTTCTTGTTTGGACGTCATTCTCCAAGGTAATTTTCCTAACCCATTCCAGCAAATTTCCAAGTCGGATAAGTCTTTCAACTTCGTGCTTCATTTCTTCTTATCCTTCCGGAGTTTGTGGTTCGATCTCAATTGTCCCCATGGTACTGATAGTATAGTCGCTCATTAATCCTCTTATCCTTCCGGAGTTTGTGGTTCGATCTCAATTGCCCTCGGCTAACGCAAAGATCTCTCCTTTGGGTGCCTTTAGAAAGGTAAAGGTACTTGGTTCAGCTCCTTAAATGATTCATTGAGATGTTTGGCCCTAAATCATGTCATTGTCCCCCTAGAAAGTGTCCACAGGTCTCGGGCAAATCCAACTCCATGGTTCGCATCTTGGATTGCATCATGCATGTGCTATAAGGCTAAGCCAAAGGAATCTCATCTCCTGGCCACCAAATGGATATTGTGATATGTTGGTGGCGCAACCGACTATGGAATCTGGTATTCAAAAAATTGCACACTCTCACTATATGGATACAGTGATGGTGACTGGGCTTGCAATGGTTATTATAAGAAGATTACTACTGGTGGATGCTTCTACCTTGGAGATAATCTTGTGTCATGGTATAGCAAGAAGAAAATTTTGATCGCCTTGTCTACAGTTGAGGCAAAATACATCGCAACTTGGAGTTGCTGCACACAACTTCTCCAAACAAAATAGATGTTGAGTAACTATGGTCTAGCCAAGAAGGATGTGGTGCTCTGTGGCAATATCAGTGCAACCAACATTGCAGAAAATCTTGTTCAACACTCCTACACCAAGTATATTGATATTCATTATCATTTCATTCGGGAGTTGTTGGAAAGCAAGGTCATTCAGATTGAACATGAGGATACTTCCCTCTAGCTCGATGATATTCTCACTAAATATATAGATGGTGCACGATTTGAAGAGTTTTGCAAAGCTCTTGGCTTAAGATGCCAATAAGTTGGTTTTAAGGAGACACTCCCCTACTGTTACAACTATCTTGGTGAGGGCCATCTATCCGACCTCTAGTTAGAGGGAGCATTATGTTTTGCCCTTTCTTTACTTTGACCGTATACGACACAAAGGGGAATGAAAGTGCGTTGTGCGATTGGACCTGACAAAGCCAAAGGGGAAGATTGTAAAGGTTTAACCTTATGGATGTGTTGGCATATTGCTAGCACAATCACACTAAATGATGTGAATTTTCGTAAGCGGAATATAAATGTGGAGTTTGAAATTAATTCTTTCATAAACATAAGCAAAATTTGAAATAAACAAAAAGGATAGCGTGTACAACCAAACAAAAAGTTATATGAAGTAGAAATATGAAAATAATGAAGATAGAAGAAACGTGCTAAGCCATTGAAACCCAACTAAACATGAAATATCAACCCCTAGCCAACTATTATGCTAGAAATCAATATAAACCAGAGGCTTAATCAAATGCATACCCGAAGATTTACCTTATAATCAACACATAAATCAAAAGGTCAACATTTACATGAATCCTTTTATGC
>JAOWBN010009433.1:0-11046 GCA_028565015.1 Pinguicula moranensis | reverse complement strand
CAAAGTCATATAGTATTAATTCAGTTATCTGAGATATTCATAATTGTGGGTAATGAGTGTGTATTACGTGGGGTTATGAAATGCCTTCTTTGACCGGGGGGTTATAAAGGTAAGTTCCCGAATATGCATGATTTATGCTGGAATGTATGGAATATCGAGGTGATACTTTTGTCCATCTCATATTTGAAATGAGATTATTAATATCCTTGGGCCCTTGATGCATAAAGAATTGTTATGCCGGCAAATGTGATTATGTTGTAGTTACATATTAACGATTATTTACTGATATATCAAGAAAGTGATTAATGGTCAAGGATAACACATTCCTACGCTTGGGATTAATCAATGGATATTAAGTGACGAAAGAATAAAATACTAAATGGAATTTATAGGATCACGATTTATCTATATTTAATCGGATCATGATGCATTGTTAGATGACGCTTATGGTAGTACCGATTCAGATATGGATCCTATCAGGTCGCTTTATCTGGTGAACTGAAGAATTAAATAAATTAATTATGTATGACATAATTGGCAAAACTCACAGACGAGATGTAATTGATTTTTGGTAGGATCCTAATACAATTTCATTGCAATGTGATTGCAATTTATTGAGATGGGTTTGTTTTTGTTTCAAGCCCAAATTATGGCAATTAAATCAATTGGGCCGAAGCCCAATTGACATAAAATGAGATATGTATCTCATTATTCTAGTCGGTGCACGACTTATCTCTTCCGCTTGTTTCTTATCATCGAGAGAATTCCGACCAAAAAAAAAAGTTCTCGTCGCCGATTTCTCCGGAAAGTGAGTCTAGCAGCTCCTTCTCTTCATCAGGGAGTGGTCTGGGTAGAGGTCTTCTATTTGGGGACTTCGTAGTTCACGGATTTTGCCCGACAGTTTCGGTGTGTTTGGATTTTCCGGCAAGTCTCGACGGATTCTAGCGAACCAAGGTTAGTATGGCTATCCATTAACTCTTATAACACGTATTAAAGCATGTTTTGGCTTCAATTTCATTGTTGATCCGAAATTGAAAGTTTTCGAAACGTTTGAAATCAAGCCCGTAGATCCAACATGGCCCTCCTGCCTACACAATGTCTGAGTGCGTGACACATCTTGAAACATAGATGTGTCAGAACATCTTCAATTTAGTTTTACTAAAAGTTTAAATTTAAAAACTTTATGTGCGTAAGTGTTTACAGCCGGCATATTCCAAAGTTTCACGTAAATCACACATTACCGATGTAGGAAAAAAATTATTAAAAAAAAAAATAAGTTGTGTCAGTTTTTTCATCTATAGATCATAAAGTTTTCATATGTAGTTATATATGGTCAGATCGTAACCAAACGCATAGCTATATAAGTGTTACTTATCACTGGATAGATACTGAATGAAACATACAAAAAAGAGTAATAATATTTCGTTTGTTTGATAATGCGCACACCGTACAAAACCTAACTTATATGCTTATATTAATTTTGGAAGAATATAATTTAAAAACCAAAGTATATAGTATATCTTTTGATAGTGCATCTAACAACGATGCAAGTGCAAAAGATTTAAAATTATTATGTGATGCTAATTTTTGTGGTCGTTTTTTCATATTCATTGTGCCATGTTATTAATTTATACGTACAAGATGCTCTTAAAATTATAGATTTAATTGTTAATCTAATTAGACGTACTATAAATTTTTATTGAATAAACATATGGTGTTTAAATTTTGTAAAGAAAATAATATTAGGCCAATAAAACGTGTCTACCTAGAAGAACTCCACATATATTTTACTTCAACAAAGTGTACCTTATAAAGAACTATTGGTTAGTTTTATGAATAATAAATAGCAAAATATATATTTAAACTTAACCACCAAGGAGCCTACAAGGTCAGTGATGCTTATAGTGCTATCTCTTCTGATATGCAACACTTATTTCTGCCCTCGCACACTGCAATTACCAAGCTCATTTGGGCTAGTTTTGCACCCAAAAAAGTTTGCAGCTTTTCTTGGATGCTAATTCAATCTTCAGTGCCTACAAAAGCCATATTGCAAAATAGAGGTATCATTCTGACGGACCAAGAGGTTCCTTGCCCTCTTGTAGCACAGAAGCGGAAACTATCTCCCATCTCTTCTCAAAGTGCTTGGTTATCAGTCATATTTGGTCAAGCATTGCATCCTGGCTAGACTACCTGCCAGCGTCTCCTTCTGTTGGTGTTGGTGTTCCTAGTCTACTGGAGCACTCACCAGCTGCTCCTCTGGGCACAACAAGCCTGCTTGGAACTCAATCTAGCTGGCAACTATGTGGTCTATATGGAAGGCTAGAAATAATGCACATTTCTCGTCTATGGACACAAATAATCACATTCAGTTGTATGGTATCTAGAGGGAAGTCTGGTGGTGGCTGAAATCTAGAAAGATACCTATTTCTTACAGCTTTGCAGACTGGATAATTAATCCTCAGGCTTGCCTCCTTTTACCTTAATAGTTGTTCTTATGACTGCTGCATATTTGATCTGATCATGTGCATCCTCATTTCTTTGCATTTCTGATTGGTACAGGTTAGGCCATCATATGAAGTCTGCTTCTCGGTGCTCTATTGATCGAGTGCAGTGGTGTTAACTCCCCACTCCCCATATTAGCTGTATTGGGACATCTCATTACATTTTCTGCTCGGTACAGGTTAGGTACCACCGAATGAAGTTACTTCTAACTCGTAGCCTTTCACATAAATCAGACAGAGTGTATGTTATCTTACTGCACTGAAGCCCTTTACGCATATGTGGAACAAAGTTATAAATGTTTGCTTGTTTCCATCAGAGTTTTCTAGGTGGTCATCCACTAATGAGTGTGGCAGGGGTTGCACAAGATATGCGAAGATACATGGGATCTTCTCAATAGATAGGAATGTTGGCTCTGAAACTGCAGCGTGAGGTGTGCTGGGTAGCGCAGCAATCAAATGACTTTAACGCTACAAGGTTAACATGCTGAGCAGTGTCAACTACTTTGGTGAAAACTCATGCTGTCATACTTAGTTTGGCTGCCCTCATAGTTGATTGTCTGTAGATCAATGTTGTTGTAGTTCTAAAGTCTTGACTTATGGAATATAGAAACAATCTCAGAATTAAGATACTATAAGGTGTGCAGACAGAGCCGGGTTTTTGATACTATAAAGACCCCTGTACTCATTGCATGACAGCCTGCATAGTAGACAAGCATTGACCAATGCTGTCGAACTCCCCACCTCAGCATATTTTCTTCTCTTTTACTTTTTATGTCTTGTAAGAAAGTTGTACATATTTTCATTAATGAGATTTGGCCTTTCAAAAAAAATATTTGAACACTAGTGATTGGTTAGAGTGTGAAAAAATCTTAGAATTATTAAAAAATTTAATAAATATACTCCATTATTATCATATGTATATAAACCAACGTCTCACCTAATTGTGTTAACGTATGAGCTATTATAACGAGTTTTAAAAATGAACCTAATTTCACAATTTGTATAGATGCCATAATGGAAAATGGTGTGAATATCTTTTACAAATATCACCACTTTATCTTTTTCCGATTGTTTGGACCCCCGAATAAAATTAAAAGGTTTGAAAAAAATCCTTAGAAAGTTATTATGAAGATTTTAAAAATGAGGAAGAAAAACCCCTTACCGACTATAAGACTATAATCGAAAAGGTCGAGTCTTTATTAAATGAATTATATGAAGAGTATCAAACCAAATTTGGTATTCCTGTGTAAACCCGTAGGAGTGGGAGTGACTCAAGTAGTGGTGCGTCTAGAATAGTAATGCTAGAAAGAATGGAAAATATAGTAAAATCTCTATCAAAACGCTCTAGGTTCTCGTCAAGTTCCACTAATGTAGAACTTGACGCTTATCTAATGACTACCTTTGAGATTGCTCAGACAGGTGATAATTATGGCTCATATTAGGATTTTGATATTCTTTTTTTGGGGATGAGCAAAGCCAAAGATTTTTCGGTGTTATGGAAGATTGTGAAGGATGTTCTAGCACGTTCGGTTTCTACAGTGGTTGTCGAACATCCTTTAGCAAGGGAGGATACATTTTACACGACCGACGTTCAAACCTTTATTTGCTCTACTTAGAATATCTGGCATTCCTGGATGATTGGATAGTTGCTTCGATACTGGGGATCCTGATACGACATCGGCAAGTAACATGAGTCGAAATAAGGATGAGGAGTAGAGGGTTGTCGATTCTCCATTAGTTGAGGAAGATAAAAGAAGTGTATGAATTTGATTCATTTATGTATAAAAATATAAATGGTATGTAGGCAACTTAACTATAAATGTTAACATTTATAATTAAGCCCAAGTCCTCTTATATTATTTTTTTAGTTTATATAAAGTTAATAAAGTTTATTCAGTTTGTAAATTAAATTTATAAAAATAAATTATTTGATTGGATTTTACGAACATGGTTGTGTTTTCGCTTGCTTGTTTATAATCATGTAATAAATTAGCTTTGGGGTATACCCCATGTAATTGTAACATTATATTTGAGATATGGATTTTAACTTACCCCCAAAAAATTATAAAACTCATAAACTTTAAATTTATAAAACCTAAACTTATAAATTCTAACATAATAATTTTTATGCAAAAATATTTGAAATATTTTTTTTGTAGGTTTAAAGTAAAATCTTAAAAATATTATATAAGTTTATATAAACTTATAAACTTTAAATTTATAAAACATAAAATTTATAAATCCTAACACGGACAATTTTTATACAAAAATATTTGAAATATTATTTTTTGTAGGTTCAAAGTAAAAATCTAAAAATATTATATAAAGTTTATATAAACTTATAAACATTAAATTTATTAAACCTAAACTTATAAACCTAACACGTACAATTTTTATAAAAAACAATATTAGAAATATTTTTTTTGTTGGTTTAAAGTGTAAACCAAAAAATATTATACAAGTTTATATAAATATTTAAACTTTAAATTTATAAAACCTAAACTTATAAACTCTAACACGAACGATTTTATAAAAAAATGCTTTTGAAATATTATTTTTTTAGCATATGGAAAAAAATAAAAATATTTGAAAATTAAAAAAATTAAAATGAATCAGAGTGCCAACACTAGCAGTTCAACAGTGTCGGAACTATACCGGAACCAAAAAAAAAATTAAAAAAAAATAGGAGGTTGATATGAAGGATCGGGCCGGTTAAACTGGGGGCAGTTAACCTGCCCCTAAGGGCCCGTCAGCATGGCAGGTCGGCGGCCCGCCCGTCTCTAATTAATACTTCCTTTTTTCCGCCTTTTCTTTTCTCCCCACTTTTTCTGTTTAACTCTCCCCTCTCCGAACAACGGCGAACTCCATTCCGTTGAAGAGACAAGATTGTGCTTCCATTGAAGGGGCAAAGTCAAGCAAACAAGGACTTCGGCCAGCATTACAATGTAGAGTTTTTACTAGACAGTAGTTTACTTTTCCCCCTTCTCTATTTCTCTCTCCTCGAGAACAAGGGCAGACTCCATTGAAGGGAAGAGAGATTTTTCGGTTGGGTGCGTCACAAAACTCCTGGAGAAGCTTGGAATTCCCAAGTCAAAATTCGTCAAAATTGAATTTTATTATTAACCCACCCATGATCCGCCGATTCTGATTATTGTAGGTACTTGGTGCTCGGAACTAGCTGCAGTGGCTTCGTGGCCTATTGCATGGCGGCCGGCGTGTTGGCTGAAGTCCTTATTTGCATGGACTACTACCATTGAAGTGTTGGCCGAAGTCCTTCAGCGGAAAAAGATGGGTGAGAAGAAAAGAAGGAAAAGGAAGTCTTAATGATTCATTAGTCATAGAAAAAATTGCAATTGGGATAAACCATATTTGCCAAAATTATTTTTATGCTAATAGATCGCTGATACATAGAGATTTTTCCAAAATTATTTTTTGTTATATGCGGGTGTATTTTGCGAAGTATCTAAAGAAACCAAAAGTTTTCTGGAAATTTTCCTTGCTCTGTATTGCGACTTTGAGCCGTATTTATCAATAGACTGTACAAGCCGCAACCTTACGGCCGTCTACACCAAAAACCCTAATTGCTTACAAACAAAGACATTTACAAAGACTAAATTATCCTTTACTAATTAATACAATATTTATAACCAATTGGTAACATCCTCCCTCAAGTTGGAGCATGAATATCAAGAATGCCAAGCTTGTGACGGAATTGGTGAAATTTGTCAGTCCCAAAAGCCTTTGTAAATATGCCTGCAACTTGCTGGGAGGTGTGCACATATGAAGTTGAGATCAATCTTTGGCTTAGTGCGTCCCTAACAAAATGACAAACAATGTCAATATGTTTGGTTCGCTCGTGAAATACCGAATTTGCGGCAATATGCATCGCTGCTTGACTATCACAATGGATTTGTACGGGCTCCGTACTGGGAACCTGCAATGCGAAGAGCAACTCCCTCAACCGTTTCAACTCACAAGTAGTAGCTGCAAGAGAGCGATATTCCGCTTCGGCTGAAGATCGTGATACTGTTGTCTGTTTCTTTGTTTTCCATGAGATAGGCGAGTCACCTAAGAAAACAATATATCCCATTACAGATTGACGAGTGAGAGGACAACTTGCCATGTCAGAGTCAATATATGCTGTCAATCTCAATGTCCCAGAACCACGCTACAAAATTCCTTGTCGTGGATGATCCTTCAAATATCGTACCACGCGCAAGGATGCATCCCAATGTCCTGCGTTGGACTTTGCATAAATTGAGCAAGTATGTGAATAGCGTAGATGAGATCAGGACGGGTGATTGTCAAATAAATCAGACGTCCAACTAATCACCTATACTTTGCTGGATCTGACAGCAGTGTTCGGTCATCCAGACCGAGTTTATGATTATACTCCATATGAAAATTTGACTTGGATCCTGTAAGACCGCATTCACTGATGATATCCAGGGCATATTTTTGTTGATTTAGACAAATACCGTTGGAGCTTCGAGCAACCTCAATCCCTAAAAAATACTTCAAAGGTCCAAGATTCTTCATTTTGAATTGTCGTCCCAAATAACTCTTGAATCGTTCCAAGGCGGAAACCGAGTTGCTCGCAATAATCAAATCATCGACGTATACGAGAACATGTATACAGATTTCTCCACTAACAAGACTAAACAAGGAATTATTGGACAAGCACTGAATAAAACCATAAATAACAATGCGTTGCCAAATTTATCAAACCAGCAGCGAGGCGCTTGCTTAAGACCGTATAGGGATTTTCGAAGTCGATAGACATAATCAGCATTGGCTTTGAAACCGGAATGTGGTTTCATGTATATTTTTTATGCAAGATCGCATTGGAGAAAAGCGTTGTGAACATCCATATGATATAATAACCAACCACGAGATATTGCAACAGTAAGTAAGGTTCGAACAGTGATAAGCTTCGCAACTGGAGCAAATGTCTCTATAAAATCTACCCTCTCAGTTTGGTGATTGCATAAAATCACCAAACGAGCCTTGTGACGCTCAATAGTGTCATCCACACGATACTTAATTTGAAACACCCATTTACATCCGATAGCATGTATGTTGGGAGGTAGCGTGGTGAGCTTCCACGTGTGAATGGCCTGAAGAGCATTGATTTCAGATGCCATAGCCAATCGCCATTCCGGGAACTTAGCAGACTTAGCATATGTGCGAGGTTCACGACTGTTAGTCCCACACTGCTAAGGAAAAGAGGAAACATAAGGTTTAAATATGAAAGTGAATTACAAACTGGATACCTTAGGACTAAGGTTTTTCAGGGTGTGGTTCTCTGTCATGGTATCAGAGCGAGGTTGGGACTGCACCGGCCCAGAAAAATCAAGAGCCTCTGAGACCCGTGACCGCACTAGCCCGGCCATATGGAATATGGTGCAGTGAGCACGAATGTGTTGGTTGCGAGGTACAAGGCCAATAATACAAGTCTCAACAGGGCATGCCTAGTTGGACTTGAGGGGGGGTGTTAGTCCCACACTGCTAAGGAAAAATAGGAAAGAAGAGTATAAATAAAAATGTGAACTACAAACTGAATACCTTAGTGCTAAGGTTTTTCGGGGAGTGGTTCACTATCAGGTCTCATAGGCCCTTGGATCTTTTACTGAGCTATTTAGCCATATCAGCTTCGATACCATGAGAATGTTTAGTATACCCGACCCAGTAGTAAACTGAGCTCGAGTCTGTGAAGGTATACGCGTGTGTGAGTTAATACATAAAGTGAATATGGGTTACTCTCTTAAATGCCTTAGTACTAAAGTATTAGATTGTAGCACCACATTTCTTTATATATAGCCATAACTTGTTGTTCCTAATCCGTGTAGGATAAGATACTCCCAACGCTAAGCGTATGTTCATAGAACAAAGCAAAAGACATAAAACAGAGTAAAATGCTTAAAGTCACAACATAGGGAATTAATGCGGGCGGAAGGATCTCGGTGCAGGCTCCAATAGCGCATTGAACTACTTGCCACACCTTCTCGAAAGTTTGTTGGACTTCGAACAATCCTCAAGACAGAGGCGGAGGGAGGGGGACCAGGGGGACATGACCCCCCCTAAATTTTAAAAAATATATATATGTAATTTTTATTTTGTTTTTTTAATTTGGTCCCCCTAGATAATGTATTGATACTTGTTCTTGAACTAACAGATGAAGTTGCTCAGCTCAGCGGCAAGCCTGCCAACTTTCAAATTGCCCGTGCCAAGTTCAAATCTCGTCAGTCTCAATTTAGTTATTTTTTACAACTATCAAGTCAAAAATTTGAGAAACGTGGGAATCGATCCCAGGTCTTCCGCATTCTCTGCAGGTTGATCAGCCACTGTACCACTTTGCTATATATAGAAAATAAGCTAATAATATTGATATACATGTAAGAAATAAATTTTAATAAATGTTATTTTATATTTTTGGGATAATTTTTAATATATTTATTTTTTAAATTGTAGTTAAAAAATTCTATTTCGTAAATTGAAAACCTTGACCCATAAAAAAAATTGAAATTTTTTGTACTTTAAACATTTCTTGGTCAAATTCAAAAAAAAATTAGATGCTTACAGTATATTTCTACTGAATAATGTACTTTCGAAAATTCACATAAAATTTATTGAATTTTCTTATATCGTTTGCTCAAATTCGAAGAAAAAAAGTTGAATTTTTTGATAGCTTAAATCGATCCGTTCCAAAAAAATTGACCATCCTCCTTTCAATTCCTGACTCCGCTCCTACATCAAGAGTTATCCATCGGCAAAGGCGATCATGTGAGATTGTGCTTCATCAGATACTTTTTACTAAAGCTTCATTTTGATTTATGGATACCGACTGTTTTATCCTCCACGACAAAACTATAAAATTGTATCCAAAAATGAAAGGATGTAGAAGCAATAAAAATGACCCATTATTTATTATATTTGCACATTTTAGTTATAATAATCAAAATTGGGAGGCACCCTAAATGGCTAGTTCCACCTTTTTTCAGCTCTTAATTGTTTGAATTGTGTATTCCTGATTTATGTTAAGCAATTTTTTTTAAGAACTACGATTAGGTTGACGTCAGACGATTTCACATATTAATTCTTAAAATTTGTTACATTTTCAATTCTTTTTTGGGGGGCGTGAAAATACAAAATATTGCATGCCATATAAATTGCATCATCGACACTGATCTATCTAGATTAACCAAACTTTCCTTCACAATCAAATTTAGGACATGTGCAGCACATTTCATGTGACAGTTGCGGTGTCCATCAAATACACCACCCTCTACACGCCCAAACTTCTCGATCTGCCTACCCCTCAGCTGATTCAGCAATGTGCTATTGTTTGATGCATTGTCAACGGTGATTGTTAACACCTTATCGATGCCCCAATCGCTCAATATTCACCCCAACACGTAAGATAGTGATAAACCTGTGTATTAAGGGAAAACATCAACAACTATAGCTTTAAAAAAATACAACAATCAAAGAAAGTGAAGTGTGATACTTGAGTGATCAGTAACTCTTTTAAAATCGATGATCCTCTTGTGCAATTTGAAGGTCTATAAAATGTGCTGTAACACACATATAACCATGTTTTGAACAGATGTCCAAGTGTATGTAATCAAGCAAACCCTTGGACTCAACTCCTTCACAATATTTGTAAAAAACTCTTCTCCGACAGATACACTCCCATGCAATATCTACCTGCTGTCCTTCGAGAAATCATCATGAATCTAGGCTCGAGCGTCTTTGAATAGTTGATAATTTGTGCCTTCTGCACAATTGAGAACGGTTGCTCATCCTTAATGATGAACTTTGCAAGTGATCGCTTGATCCTTTTAATATCCAATTTATTCATTCTAAAATCACCCAATTGGTTATTCGTGGCTGTTGCACCATCATAAGTGAACTGTTGTTGGTACTTGTCAATTTTATGTTGACCATAATGTTCTAGTTTGGGACAATTTTTAAAATGGCTCCACAAACTGTTGGTTCCTGCCTTCCTACTATCGCACACAACAAGTTTCCTGCAGTAATTACAGGAAGCCACTTCCTCACCTTTCTCATCTTCACCAGCCTCCTCAAAGTGTTGCCAAACTTCAGAGTGTTTTTTCATCTTTCTTTTCTTCTTTGGAGATGATGAACTTTGACTTTTAGTGGGTATTTCACTTGCCTCTAATAAATTTGCTTCTATTTCATTATCTTCAAGAGAGAGAGAGAGTCTCTTCTTCCGTGTTTCCATGATGAGTAGAAGCGATAGATGAGGCTGGTAGTTTTCCTTTTCCATGACGTTGATCCATCTTTCTATAGATATCTATGCAATGACACAGTTAAAGAAGTTAAGAGGTCAATATCAAGCATTGAAACTGCAAGTTTCACCTTCTGCAGAACTGTGAACAAGTGGAGTATTGGCTTCTGCAAGAGACTGAAATCCTCTGGTATACTGCTCGTAACTGTTATAGAGTGCTGAGCAAAGATAAGAGAAAGTTTTACCACACGACGAGAGAAATTATTTGACTGAAGTAGAATGAACATCAACAAG
>JAOWBN010009422.1:0-11046 GCA_028565015.1 Pinguicula moranensis | reverse complement strand
GTAGTTGTGGCTAGTGTTTTGACGCAATCTTCTACTGAATCAAAACAAGATGTTAAATGTTGATGTCCCTTGAGCTGGAACTGTAAGAATTTATATGCACGAGTAGGTTTAACCTGCTCTCCTTGTAAATGGCAAAAAGTCTGTATTCGCTTATTTGGAGACATGAGGTAACTGGTTTCAATCCAACGAAAATGGATCATGACTTCTTCGTATATGTGTCATTGTCATGATTAGTCGATAATGGAGTCTTGCATGCCTTGAGCTCCTGTTTGTGTGAGCCTTCACTCATCCTACTCTATACTACCAGCATTTATATTTCAGTTATCTCTTAGTACTATCTCTCAGTTGCATAAAAAGTTAATTCCAAATCACTTGTTATACTGTGTTTCACTGCAGATTCAGATAATACATGACTATGGCCGAGAAGTCCATGATTAAAGTGGAACGATCGAACTAGGAAATAAACGAGGTAAGCTATATAGTATTAGCTCTCATTACCTGTCTTCTTTTTTACTAGAAAAGATATATTGCGCTTGATGAAATAAGCATTTACGCGTCATTTTAGCTGACTTTTACATCTAAAATTGACGAATATGTTTGTGCGTCACCGGGCTGCCTTTATACACTTCCCCAGATAAAGGACAAAGTGCATATTACTTGTTGTTGAACTCAATTTATTTGCTTAAACTGAGGATTCTTTAAGACATCCTCCATCCACCTCCCTTTTTTATTTGATCTCTTAAAGAGCTCAATAGCTCAAAAATTGTCTCAGAGTAGTGGTCGGCAAACGGGGGGCTGGATTTTCCAGACCCACTCCGCCGGGACCGCTCATTTTTTATTTTTATTTTTTTAAATATATTTTTTTAATAGAACAGGCGGTGGACCCACTGGCTCAGAAATTGAGCGCAGCCCGCCGAAAATGGGCAGGCCAAACTAGGGTTATCTAGCGGTACCGGATAGCCCTCATCCGCTACCATTACCGCTTATCGTTATTCCGCTACCGTTACTACCGCTATGATAGTGATTGCGATAGCGGAATCCGCTACTACTGCTATCGTTAAAAAAAAAATTAAAACTTTTTTTATTTGATATTATTTATGTTTTCACAATTGGGCGTTGGCAGATTTTTTGTCATTTTTCAGGAACACTCAGTTAAATTCTCTAGTGAGTATTTAGTTTTTTCATGTTTTAAATTTTTTGTAAAACACAAAGTATTCAAAACAGAAAAATGATTTATTAGAAATCTGTGCGAGGCCAAATGTGTAAATTCGTTGCCCATCACAAGGAATTGTCAATTGAGATAATGCGTAGGTTGTTTTTCAGGCACTACAGTGAGAGATTGAAAGTCTGAAATCTGAAATTCATTTATGTTTTCAGTTTTGTTTTTTTTATTTAATTAAACAAAAGCGGTCCGCTACGACCCACTACTACCGCCCGTTACGGCTACCGCTAATGTAGCAATTTTGGTTTAGTTATCCACTACCGCCATCTCGCTACCGGCGGTATAGCGGTAGCAGTTTTTTGCCACTACCGCTAACCACTAGATAGCCCTAGGCCAAACCCACCCATTTTCAAAAAATTGCCCCACCATTTGTTTAAAAAAGGACGGGCTTGGCTCGTTTCCTGTTTTTAGCGGAGGGCGGCGGGCTGGGTCCGGTTTAACCTGCGTATTTGCCTACCTCTAGTCTCGAGAACAATGAGTGTTACTTTTTGACCAATTTAAGACTGTGGTGCAGGTTGAGTGAGTTACCCAACCCATGGGAGACTATTGGTTTCATTGTGGCTCATGTAAGTTGTTAATCTATTTGCCTTTATACATAACCAAAATGTTGGCCTGCCACTTCTGTTTATTTGCTTAAACTGAGGATTCTTTAAGACAAAGTGCCACTTCTGTTTTCTTTGTTTTGATATTGAAATTTCCAAGTGTGAAGACAGGATTGAATTATGTATCCTCTTGGACAATGGTACTCCAGTACAGTCGCTTCCAATGTTATAAAGACGCTTTGGAAGTGCATTTGGATCCGAAGCAGGAACTATTTTACAGCTGTTTTAATCAGGCCTTACAAAACATCCTGAAAACTATTTTGGTTCAGTTAAGATTATAATTGAATTTTAATTGAGTAAGATGATTATGATAATCAAACTCTGATTCAAATTATTGAAAAATCTAACATCTTCAGTTTTTGGTAATACTGAAAATTTGGTTTGTTTGTTTTTTTAATATTTTTCATATATTTTTTGGTTTTCATTACCAATAAAACGAAAATATAACGATATTGTTTTTGTCAAAATTACATTCTAAAAATTAAAAACAAACAAACAAACAAATTGTAGGTTTTTGCTAAAATTGATTGATAAAAATAATAAATCCTTTTGAAAACTAAATCGATATATCGAAAAATCAAGAAATTTTTTTTAGTAATTTAGTTTCAATTACCATTCAATTTTTTATTATACCAAAAATTAATGATTTTTTGCTCCAACTAAAGTTAAATTCAATCCACCGCTTGAAAGATTTGCAGTTAGATGTTTAGTAAAATCTAAAAAATCCCATTCAAGATTTGGTTGAGCAATTTTATAATTTACTAACTTTCATAGAAATCAGGTACTAGCATACACAAATTTTAATGAGTTAAAAACAATCTTTTTTCTTTGTGTAAAAATGTACAAATATTGCAACTTTATTTTCAGTTTTTTGTACAATTACTAGAAAGCATTCAAGGAAAAAGCTTTGTTTCAAGAAGATTATGAAACATTAGAAGTCGTCGAAATGTAGTCATAAACTCTTCACAAACTGTTTCAAAGGTAAGCTTATCTATCATACACAGCAATACAACATGAGCTTCAGCATCTAATATTCAGAACCCAGTTAGAAATGTTCTCAAATTAACATTTCCAACACGTCAGCTGAGTGCATGCTAAGCTAGATATGAGCTATTTCAGAGTAAAAAACAAACTATAAACAGATAGAGATAGAGATACCAAGTGCATGTCATATGTGTTTCACAAAGTAATAGACAAGAGATAATACTTCACATACCAAAAAAAACGAACAAGGGGTAATTTGATGATATCCTCATCCAAAAATCAAAATGAATTGACCAGTTCTACAAGTAACGCAGCAGCAGTTTTTAGAAACAAGTTCAGGTCATTCAGCAAAGCAGATCTTGCTCAACACACGAGACACTATACTATAATCCAATACCCGGGAAATTGATCATACGGGAAGAATCACTTCCCCGGGGGAATCTGTTATCTATCATTGTAGGTGAACAAATTTGGACTAGACAACATAAAAAAAGCTGCAGCCAGGTTTAACCACAAGACATAAATAAAAAGTGCGGATTATTTCCCAGTTTTTCTCAAGTGGCAACAAACTCTGCTGGATGGTAAGCTAGTGATTAGAAATACTACTAATTATAAACGACTATCTCGAATCTTCTCCCCAGTAATTCAAAGGAATGAAAAGAAACATTTCCAGACATCATTAAAGTTACTCCAAAAACGATCAATATGCGAGATCACATGCAAAAATATCAGTTTGCACGTATGGGAGAAAGACTGCAACTCAACCACAACAAACAAATAGACACTAGACAGAGCTTATTACTTCACACTCTCTCTCAAGCAGTAACAGATTCCACGGGATGAAACAAACTTATGAAGTTTCTGGAATCTCAACCCCCTTTATTACCGAGAAAGAGGACATACTAAGACAAGTACACACAATAGTATCTCAAACTCCAAGGAATTGAAAAACATTTACAGACATCACTGAATTCACTCAAAAAATGATAAGCATTGTGAGATCACATTAAATGAAACAGAGGTTAACAAAAGATCTCATTCAGGTCGCATATAAAGAGAAATGAACTTCAAATATTGCTTGAACTACTGATTAAAGCGACTGGCAATTCTTATGATCAGCCAATCGTCAAAACTAAGATTCGTACCCAGCGTAATCAATTTAAGATAGAGATAATTCGTATCAGTTTAATTGAACAGTAACCTAAAGCTCCAATAAGAGGACAAGAATTCAATCTTAAACCATAAGCATTTTGATTCGATCATTCAGACGAACTCTGAATTCATATATAATTGAGAAAAGGCACCAATCAGTCGAACGAAGATATACAACCGAAATTTCGCAAAAGTTTAAATCAGCTTGAAAGGCAAAGGCCAAGGAGTAGACCTGGGGACCTCGACCTTATCCTTTAGCCTTTCAATTCGTTTCTCCTTTGCCGGTCTGGAATTTCCAAACGAACCTTTGAATCTCTTACCTTTCTTCGTCCTCTTGTCTCCACGGCCGCAAAGAATCGGCGCCTCCGGCATCTCCACCGTAGAAGACGCTATCCGTGGTTCGACGGACGAAATTATTCTCCTCGCCGCGGCGTTGCAAAACCGAACCATAGCCATTTCCGCTTCAGATCGCGAGAGCGAAGTGATTTCTCGATTTGCATCACTTATCGGCTCTCGCTGCTAAGTTCTATAATTTATATTTTCGCCCCGGAATAA
This sequence comes from Pinguicula moranensis, assembly GCA_028565015.1. NCBI lineage: Eukaryota > Viridiplantae > Streptophyta > Magnoliopsida > Lamiales > Lentibulariaceae > Pinguicula > Pinguicula moranensis. Next base: position 6,531 of record JAOWBN010009422.1, on the reverse strand, counting down.
TCTGGAAATTGTATTGGAGGACATTTCGTTTTCCAATTCGCTTTTTGCCCGGACGGATCTAAAAACATTTTAGGAGGGAGACAAATTTTTGTTAGGGAACAATATTTTTTCCTTTGAGGGCCCAAAATAATTAGGGGTAAATTTTTTTAGGAGGTAACAATAATTTACTTGATTAATAATCATGAAAAATAAATTTTTATTAATTTAAATAATAATAAAAATAAAAATTAAATAATTTAATATATTATAAAATTAACTCTATTAACAAATTTGTATATATAATCAAACAACAAAAATATCTATATATTTTGCTTTCAATGACCATTATTGTTATAACATTCCTCCATAATAGAATTAGAATTAATGACAATAAATTTTTTGTGAGTTATCTTCACTTTTTTTAATCAAATTACTTCACATTTTCGAATTTCTTAGTTTTTTACTATTTCAAATATTAGAATTTGAATTATTTTTAAAATTTTCTTCGATATTTAATTAATCCATCCATAAATCCCAAAATATGGGTGATTGTAAAACTAAAAGAGTTTTTTAGATATGTTTAGCTTGGGTCAATTTGTTTAGTTATTTTTAATTTTTATTTGAATTTCTTAGAGCTCAATATCTATTATTAGAATGATACAATACTAAAATTGAGCCAAAATGCGCTTTTTTAAATATATTTATTTATTTTTAAACCCACACATTTAAAATTGATCCAAAATCTAGGAGGGGCGATGTGCTAAGCGCACCATACAAACGAATTAATCTCTGACCTTCGGCTCTCGATTGTAATCACAAGGAAAAAAAACATTAAAACTCTCGTTGCAAAGTTCAATATTAGGTATATATCATAATAGGCAAACAAATGCACTGAATGTAGAATGTTTAAATATTATATATCTTCATAAAATGTGAGATCAAATAAAAACACATTTGTGCAATCGTTCAACCAACAAGATATCTTGGTTGAATTCAGACACTTAAAAGACAGCGGAACAAGAATAAATTTTAGTTTTACAACAACATTACTCACTTCAGTGAGTATTTCTTTCCAGTGAAAGCCTGGAATTTCGGCTCTTCAGTCTTAGGAGGCTCCGGTTTGGCAGCGTCCTTTGGAGTGTCCTGCAGTATGGAAATAAAAGACTCAGATCCGGGTGGCCGGGGCAATTTAGGTGAGATGAAAATATGCATGGAGGAGAAGAGACCTTCTGTGTTTCCTGTGGCGGGTTTCCATTGGAACCGAATACGAGCTTTCCTTGATACTGGCGATTGGCGCTTTGTGCATTGGAACTGGAGGGTGCGGGTGCAGACGTTCCACCACTAGATCCGTTGGTTCTCCTGTCCAGAGACCCCGGAATGGACTCTGATGCAGACGGTGCTTTTGAAGGCCTGCCATCCAGTCGTCTCCCAAGACCCGTAAAGGGGTTAAATTTTGGTTCAGGCTCAGCTGGAGGCTCCTCAACTGAACCATAAGAGAGTATAATGTACCTCACGCAGTTAATATATCAAATTTTGATGGCGACTTTAAGCTGGAATCTCATTCAAAGAGAATAGACTTTGCAATAAAATCTTAAGCCAGAAGAATGCTCCATTTTAAATAAATAGCAAGCAAGGGATAGCATGGCTGCATCAAGGAAAAAAATGTAACTTTACCCAGTATATTCCCAACTAAGTTGGGGTCCGGGGGTTCTGATGTACGCGGCCTTACCCTTATAATTATACAAAGAGGCCGTTTCCGTTTTTGCGACCAAGGTGGATATCGATTCCCGAACCTCACATTTGTGCATCAAGGAAAACGAATATAAATTATATACATATATAACTAATTGGTAGAAACTGTACCTTGCACTGGTGCTTTGCCTGTTGGAAGAGATGCAGCAGGCCTTTCCGGTTCCTTATAATCCAGAGGAGGGGCAAAGTCCACCTCACAGTCAGTCTCAATAATGCTTATTGCATCTGAAGGTTTTGCCTCAACGATATCTATGTAATACTTTTTGTTGTTATAAGCCACCATGATACTATCCCCACTGGTCAAGCAAGAAAAGTTTCTCAGGGTCGTCTCCAGGCTGCATGACAAATCGCAAAATTAGAGAAGAGAAACCCACGATAGCCAAAATTCTGGCCATGAACTTAGCAGAAGTCATCGCCAGCACTCTGACATTAACAAATGCCTTAATAGAACTGGATATTATTATGTGCTATGCAGAAAAAAACCATCCGCCTTTTATTTCTGACCAGGAATCTACTGTAGCAAAGCACTCTGGAACTTTATTGAGTGTACTCACATAGCTTTAGGGTTGGAGATATCAAGGAAATCCTTTGTGTGTGGCTGTAATTTAACATATGTCCCCTTTGGAAGAGTCACATTTTTCACTTTCACAATGTCTCCTTCTTGCAACAATAAATTCTCCATCATCTATAAGATCAAATAAGTATTAAACAGAGTGCATACGGCATCAGGGTCATACAGAGAATGTGTTATGTTAATCACACCTACCCAGTAAGGCATATATATCAGGCCTTCTTCAGCAATAAACTCCAATACACCACAGTGAGACATACGCTCAGTAGCAGTATTACGGAGCTCAAATAGCATAGGGTAATCAATATGAAGTGATGCTGCATAACCACCAATTGTCATGTCAGGACAAAATATAGCGAATATCAAAATTCTTGTGTCACCATAAAAGTATAAACTAATCAAAAGCCTGATCAACTTACCAAGACGGTCAAGCGCTGATGGAGGCATGATGACTGCAAAAAAATAAAGTAGAGTCAGGTATACTTTAGTTGATATAACGCTCCCTGATTTTGCAAAAGGTGAGGTATTGTACCCTTGTCACCATTTTCTATCTGTGCCTGTAAAATTTAAAGAGAGAAAAGGTTAAGAGTTTACTCGGACCGGATAAATTTTAAGAAATCTAGACTTGGCCATAATAACAACATTGCATTCATCACTTAGCGTGCAACTAATAAATACTGGCAACTATGAAGAAGAAAATAGAAACCTTTAAATGAAAGAAGAAATCAAAGCACAAAAGTCAATACTTCTAATTGCATTGAAGGAACAATTAAATCAGCTCATATTATTCGGGCTGCAAAATGTGCAGGTAAACAAAAATAACAGGAAAGTGATTGGCAAGCCAGAGAAAGCCTTGCAACCTTATCGATAAAAGATGCAGGGTAACACCGATACGTCTGCTCAAATGATGTTCCATGGTATCCATAGCCGTCAAAATACTGAAACAAAAGGTCCATAAAAGATCAAAATATAGAAAGAAAAAAAATCAATTCTGTAAATTCTACGCTGCTGTAGATGACCAGAATGGACATACAAGAATGAGTAGCCAGAAATCCTGATTAATCTAAACATATCTATCACCAAACCAGATTTTTTTTCCCTACAGATCATACTATGATATTAGCATTGGCTTTCTACTCCAAGAAACGAATACTCAAAAACATTCAAATCCTATTAGGGAAAAGCAATAATAATTTACAATCGCAGATGCCCTAATCTCTTCAATGAGAAGCACCACCACGGTTTAATTGGAAAACCAATCGGAATAATTGCTACAAGTTCTAGGTCTACACGTAACTAGTAGAATATAGCACAAAAGCACCGAGTACTTTCCAGGAATCTGGAATTAGCAAGTCATCTTCACACAATTGCCACTAACTAACACAAACAGTAAGTGACCGACAAGGAAATTCGGCACGGATGATTGTGAAAAAAAAACTCCTACTTTTGGCATAAAAAGCAGCACACTTATCATAAACTAGGCAATACAAATACAGACAATTAACATCAAAATTAAAACCATACCATCTTATCTGATTCCCAGATAACAGCAAAAGGCGCTCGAATATCTGAGTTCTGCTGCAAACAAAAGAAGTAAATAAAAATCAACTGATTTGAATCACAAAACAAAAACAAATTCATCCATAGATACTAAAAATAACAACTTTTTCCCGTCAAGATCTGAAATAATGTAAGAAGCGAAGAACTCGAGTACCTTAAACAGCAAAACGAACGCCTCGATCAGCTGAAAGGCTGTCTAGATTACGAGAAGAGGAAGAGAATACAGACTCCGAAGCAATCGCAGTAAAACTAAAAGTAAACGTAACCTGGAGAGAAATTGAGGAAACAACAAATAATTGGTACCTGTTGTGCTTGGTATGCACGCTATTTAACCTGCTAGCACGTGTGTAATCGAAGATATTGTTGGGCTATTTATCTAGAAACCAAGCTCGGCCCATTTAAAATAAGGCCTAAATGTTCATTTAGGGATTAGAAAAATATCGAAATTTTAATTTTATTCTTGCACATTTAATTTCTTATTTTATTTCCAATATCTGGATTTTTTAGATAATATAATGAATTTTTTCTTTTTTAAATGTAATTTTTTCCGAAAAAAATTGGATATGAAATTGATTTAGAAATTTTCAAGCAAATTTTATTATTCAAATATCATGTTTACTCTGATTTACAGAAAAATAAAATCATGTATTTCGAAATTGATATACGAATAATAGATGAATAAATAAATAAATGTTTGTTTTAGATAATTAAAAAAGATATCTAATTATTTGATAAAATTAATAAATTTATTTATAATCATTTTTAAATAATCCGTACAATATTTATTATTCAATAAATCGTAAGTTTAATCAGGGGTATAATCCGAAAAATTTGTACCATAATTTTTATAATGTTTTCAAAAGCTGCATTTTGCCGGATAAGAAAAATGAAATTTCAAAAATGATATAGCGCAAGAAAATATAATAAGAAAGTTACATGAAAATTTGCCACATTAGATTCAATGGGCCCCCTAGTGTTAAACAACACAGCAAAATAATTGGATCAGCCAATGTGCCCATCAATTTTCTTGCGATTTTCCTGATCAATTTTCTTGCGTTATATCACCTATGGTGCAATTTGCATGACTACAATGACGGTGACCTGGAGTAATACAAGTTTGTTACCGCGAGTTGATCTTTGTCATAGCATGTCTTGTGCAATCAAATGGAGTATTTTTACCAATAAAAAGAATGAGTTTGTTGCATCAACATTTTGTTAAAAGTATGAATAACATTTGCTAGGAGTATTTACCCCAGAAATGATTTGGCACACGAATTGTCACACACGGATATAGGTGGCCATTCGGGAAATTGGGACGGGAATAGCACATTCCCGTTCCCGTTCTGAATTATTTTGGGACCGGGATGCTCATTCCCGATCCCGTACCGAATTCCCGAAATCCCGAAAAATTCGGGACTTCGGGAAATCCCGAAGTCCCAAATTTTTATTAACTAAAAATAATTTTGGGACCGAGAACAAGCTATTCCCGTTCCCGCCCCGAATTATTTTGGGACTAGGATACCCATTCCCAGTCCCGTCCCGATTTTGCGAAGTCCCAAAAATTTTGGGAATTCGGGACTGTGGGATTCGGGCTGCAATCCCATTTGGCCACCTCTAGATTAGAGGAGTATATTTTATTTAGTTATATATGTATTTATTTTTTATTTTTTTATTTTTTTTAATCTCCTTTATTTTCACAATTTCTACGGAAACATTATACTTATCTATCTCTTAGAAGGGGAATTATTGCGTATATTTTACCTTTCTCAAATTCAATTTATGAGCAAGATTTACTTGATTTGTTTAATTTAATTTGAATATTCATGTAATCGTCTATCGTCCAGACCTCGATGTCCAACACACAGACTGCCACCGCCGGAATCTGTTGCGGCGCTCTCGAGAGTGAGCATTGTGGGAAAGTGTTTATTTCGCCCATTTCGTGGTTGTCACGCGTTAGTTTTTGGCACGTGTTCGTGCGCTATATCATTTGGTCTTGTCAATTGTCATAAATGCGAATAACGAAAAAAGAAATAACATTATTTGGTCTTTTCTGCCTGCCCCACTCACAAAGAGTGTCTTTATACGGAACGTGAGTCGTAGTCGTACTCGTCATTGTACGTGCAAACATGTCCTACTCACCAAATTGTTGCACAAAAATATATACATTACATGCACACAGAATCAAATCAACAACACAATATAATTTTTAAAATTTATTCTTTTTTCTATTTTTTTCTATTATGTCTTTTTGCATTGTCGTAGTATGTTAATTTACCCCTTATGCATATGAAAGGGGCAATGATCGGAATACAGTGAGATAGTCATTCATCTGCCGGCAGCGATTCTCTACAAAGCGACTGTTGGGAAAAATATTCCAAAATTTGTGAAAGCAGAAATAATAAAACAAGGCAACAAAATAAGATTTACATAGTTAGGTCTGAAACCCTACATCAATGAGAGAAGAGGAGAATCAATCCACTAAGAAACAACATTTCTGTGATATAACAGAGACACAAAGAATAATTAGAGGATAATGAGAAAACATCTCAAGTCCCACAGACAGAGAGAGTCACATCCCACGCCTCACATCTATCTATTTTTCTCTCACCCAGTCTCTCTCCTTTTTGCCTCCCTCTTCTCAACCCTAATAGTTAAGAAATCTCATATTT
>JAOWBN010009401.1:0-11046 GCA_028565015.1 Pinguicula moranensis | reverse complement strand
CTTTATGAAGATAATGCAGCTTGCATTGCTCAACTGAAACAATGTTTAATTAAAGGGGATAGGACGGAGCATATATCACCCAAATTTTTCTTTACACATGACCTTCAAGAAAATGGTGATATAAATATTCAGCAAATTCAATCAAGTGACAATTTGACATATTTGTTTACAAAAGCACTACCTACTACAATTTATGAAAAGTTGGTCAAAAGGATCGGCATGAGAAAACTCAAAGATGTATCCAACAGAGGGAGATCATAAAATCATGTACTCTTTTTCCTTCACTGTGATTTTTCCCACATTGTTTTCCCATTAAGGTTTTAACGAATAATGATGAGATGGACATTCAAGGGAAAGTGCTATGAATGTGAATGTCACATTTAATGGCATGCATAAATTGGTGGAGATGTAGAAACATTAAATGTGGAGGCACATTTAATGCATGCATAAATTGGTGGAGATGTGGAGATATTAAAGGTGGAGACATATGATGAAGTAACGTGAGAGGAGAAATTAGAGAAGAGAAGTAGAGAAAAAAAAAGGTTTGAAAAAGTCGAGAAATATTTGAGAAGGTGGAAAAATCCTTACGAAATTTTTAGGATTAGTTGTATTTCTTATGTTGTTTACTTAATTATTTCACAACAATGAGGCATTTATACAATTTTTCTGACAAACAAGACCACCTTACTATAACTCTTTCGTTCTAATTTAATATAATTTATTGATGCAGATTACTATTTAAGTTCGTATTAGGATTTATTTAATTTTAGGAGATTGTCACATTTTATCATATTTTCTATATTTTAGTTTACGTTTGGCTTTTGAAAATGTTTTGGGCTTTGTTTAGTATTAGAGTTTTGGGCTTTTACTTGAGGATTGATGATTAGGGTTTCGGTATTTAAGTATTATACAAGCCAATTTCGCATTGAGATGTGGTTGAATTGAAATTTTTTGACTTTGTGTCTCCTTTGAAAAATTATTGTTGATTTTGCCTCCTTTAACAATATTTGAGAATTGTTTGAAAAAACATGCTAGGAATTTTTTTATTAATCGTGTCAGATCTATGAATTGTCTGGCATCCGACGATTAAATTTTATTTTTTTATCCTTTCCTTATTATGTGGTCATTTACACTACACTTTATTTTGGGGCAAGTATTTACACTACACTTATATTGCCGAAGCGCTCGTGTTCCAGCGGCCTCGACCCCAAATATACAGGGCTTGCCTAGTGAGGTCTGGGGTTCGAATTTGGTTGGTGACATATCTGGCTTCGACACCTTTGGATTAGTCGAAGGGCCCAATGGGCCCGAAGGATACCAAAATAGTGTAACTGGTGCCAGTGGAACCGTGGATTTGAAAGGGGTTCGAATTTGGCTGGTGACATATCTGGCTTCGACACCTCTAGATTAGTCGAAGGCCCAGTGGGCCCGAAGGATACCAAAATAGTGTAACTGGTGCCAGTGAAACCGTGAATTTGAAAGAAGCGACCGCTGACCACCCCATTTATCCAAAAAAAAACTACACTTATATTGTCTATTTTCGTTGTTAGATGAAAACTATGCGGCCAGTTTGATAGTCTAATATATGGGTGATAAATGGAGTATTCCTCATTTTATAAATACACGGGTTGTTTGGTATCCCTTTTTTTTTTCGGGTCACAAGATTGCAATAACTGTAGGGTACCCATTGTTTGCAGCTTGATTCCCTTGTGAAGATTTTGATGTATATTTTTGCTAGAGTATCATCATTTTATTGTTGATACTTTATTTTGCCCAGAAACTCGTGAATCTGATTTTGGTGTAGATTTGCCAGAGTATCATCATTTTGTTGTTACTTTTCACTGGTTTATATAGAGGAGGAGAAGGGTAAAATGGAGATCTAAAATATAATTGATGACGTGAACTGAGTAATACGTTCTAATCCGGCATTACCAATTGGTGTACAACTTTAGATGCAATTCAGACATCATAAAACAGTGTCCACCAAGCAATAGCCGGATTACGGATTCCGACACGAAGGTTGGAGTTATCCTCAAAGCATGACCTTGTCTGAATTTAAATAAATTATGGAATCGGCCCACATATAACAGAAAATGCCAAAATAATGTCGCCCTCCTGCGAGACTGACCCTGAGTAGACATGGGCGGTTCAGTTGGCGGTTACCAAATTGCCGGTTTTTTGCCGGTTGCTGGTTTTTAAAAATGCAATCCTTAACCTAACCTTGAATATCCGGTTTTGCCCGGTTTGGTTGACGGTTCTGTTGTCGAAAACCTACGATTCGGTTGACAATTTTGGTTCAGGACGGTTTCCGACCCGGTTTAAATCCTTCTTTATTACACTTCTCTTTTTAGCTCTTTCATCATTTACTAAAACAGTGATCTCATTATTGCCTGGTTCAAACTTTCGGCGTAACCGAGTTTTTTTTGGACTTTTTTAAAGGAAAACTTTTCTTTTTTTCATTTTTTTTAGGAAAAAATATTTTCTTATATATGTCATATAAATATTATTTACATATAAATTTATAATAATTTATAAATAAAATTATATTGACCATATAAAATGAAGTCACATTTACATTTATAGCACTAATACAAATAAATGTACGTTAGCATTTATATTTACAATTTAAATTAATTTACATTTAAAATATAATTAAAAAAAATAAAAATTAAAGAAAAAGGGGAGGGAAATGGCTTAAATTCAACTATAAATGAATTTAAAAAAAGGGTTTGAAAAGTTAAAAACTTATATTTGTATAACTTTTATAATTTATAAATTTATAAGTTTAGGGTTTTATAGTTTTCTTAGGATTTTTAAGATTTTAGATTTTGTAGAGTTTGAAAAGTTATAAAACTTAGTTTTTTAGGGTTTGGGTTTGAAAAGTTATAAAACTTATGAAATTTACAAACTTAAACTTACATAACTTATAAAATTACATAAATTGTATAACTTTTATAATTTATAAATTCATAATTTTTGGGTTTAAGATTTTTAGTTTTTTTTTTATAATTTTTAGGGTTTTAGATTTTTTAGAGTTTGAAAAGTTATAAAACTTAACAAATTATAAAACTTAATAATTTATATAGCTTAAATTATATAACTTGCAAAACTAAAAAACTTATAAAACTTAAAAGTTAAATTTGTATAATTTATAAACTTATATAAATATATATAATTGTATAACCTTTATATTTATATAAGTTAAAAATGTACTAGTTATACAAGTTTTTAACTTTTAAGTTTTTATAAGTTAAAAAAGTTTATAAGTTAATAAGTTTTTATGTTTTACAAGTTACTAAGGTTTTATATTTTATAAGTTATATAAGTTGTACAATATTTTTTGTTTTATAAGTTTAAAAAGTGAATAAGTTGAAAGTAATATTTTTTTTTAAATTTTATAATTTTTTATAACTTTTCAAGCCCTAAAAACTCTAAAAACCCTAATTCCGCCAGAAAATTGCTAGTCAAACCGCTGGGCAGTGGTTTGACCGGCCAAAACCATTTTTTGAAAATATTCCGGTCAGTTCCGGCTAGTTAAAACCTCCGAAAATCGGCGGTTTTAATGTTTTTGATTTTTATTCAAACTTTCAATTTTGTAACCTTCGATTTTCGGTTGAAAATATCCATGTCTAACTACGACATTTTGATAGCGAAAGCGGAGAAAAATTTGCCTTTATTACAGGAATATTTTCAATTTATTTATTTTTTAAAATATTCGTACAAAAATTTGCCATTCCTTGCCAAAATTGTATGGTAAATTTCTATGGTCCGATTGGAAGTCTAATTTCTCTTATTTGGCTTGGCAGACAACTATTAGTTAGTTTTGAAATAATTTTTTAACCTTTATTTGATAGTGGGCAATCAAGATAACGACGGAGAGAAAACCTTCGTTCGATAGTAGTGAGCCAAGGCGGATATCCTTCAATTTCTTTAATTCAGCGTTCTTTTATCAAAAAGCCCTCTAAAATGTTAAATAAATGTCTTATTTTACTACAAACCCTAACCCTAGTCCTCCATCTTCCCCAGACGTCTGTCGCCGTGATTCAAAGGAGAAGTCATCCGACGTCCCCGACCCTAACCCGTATCTTCTGTCGCACTCGCGCTGTTAATTGGTGAAGCCGCCTACAAGATTCTTCTTGCGCTGTATGCCCGGGCATACAAGGAGGGGAACACGTATGAGAAAACACGTCCACTTTCAGTTGTGGCCGAAGATCCACTAATGGACACGTCCACTAATGGACACGTATGAGAACCCCATCATAGTTGACGGCGAGGCGGACGAAAACCCGTGTGTCTATAGATACCTCTTTGCCGTGGGTGAGGCTTCATCATGCATGACAACTGAGCGCAACCCAAATGAATGAATGGCCGAATAGTTCACCTAGCGTAGGATACTGTATTTTGGTTTTTTATGGTTGATCTGTTTTGATGAAATGCTCTGTGTAGGATACTGTATTTTGAATAAATGGTTGCTAATGTTTTCAGTTGTTTTGTTATGTCCTAATTCAGAGCAATTCCCAGATTCCCATTGCATTGTTCTTATGATGTGTTTCAATTTCAGTGAATCTGTTTAATCCCACTTGTTTTGAGAACTCATTGTTGTGTTTTCTAGAAGTAGTTCCTTTAAGTTCATGTACTACTAGGCAATGTTAGGATCTTTACCCGAAAAATAGAAAGTCAAGTCGAACAAGTGCTCTTGGATATGTTTAAGTAAAGTAGGGGTGGTTGATGTGAATGTTAAGGTATATAATTAATACGTAAATAATCACGAAACAAGCTAAAATATCCTATCACTATAAACCGCAAGAAATTAGCGTCAATGATAACAATAAAGGGGTTGAACCACAGTGAGACAAATTAGACTCCTAGCACATAGACTCATTAACCTTAACAATATGCACAAAATTACAAGAAGAAAATTGAGATGTATAGTAACCAAATAGGAAATAAAAATTCATAAAATTAGATGCAAAATTAAATTGAACTACTGTGAGAGAGGAAAAAACACATGGGTTTTGTTGAAATTTAATGAGACCAAATTACTCCTAACATGTTTCGGATGGCTAAAACACACAAGATCAAATTAAAGTCCCTTGTTTGATTTTATGCTAATAGAAAAGTGTTAATTTTTTACTCTAACACATTAAACATGTCATTAGAATTGTAAATCTATAGCATGCTGAATACATAGCATATAAATTCATCCTCGTTATACTAAAATTCTAACAAGATGTGTTATAAATTTTAATATAACTTCTAAGCACATAAACACAAAAATCCACCCCTAAGAACTCCTTTTTTCAAAGAAGGATTTAAGAGTTTCTAAACTAAATATGCTCCCAATTCCGTAGCTAAAGAGGCAATCAGTCTTGGGCTTGAACAAGCATGTTCTGACGTGTACAAAACCTGCAAGTTGAAAATTGAAACCTTAGTGTAAAATATGTAGCATAAAATCCAAACTGCAAAAAACATCAAATTCGAACAATATGTGATACAACCACCTTACTCCACGTTAGGAGTAAATAAATTCTTAGTCTTGCATCGTCAATGATAGCGCCATGAGAACTGAAAGAAAATATCATCTTTGGATCAAAAGAAGTGAAAAAAGAATTTATTCTAAATTTTTCCTCAAAAAACTACAAAACCATATAAATTTTCCAACAAGAAGAACTCAACCAAAATTAGGAGAGGAGTCTAAATTTAGACCTACACTCCAACTCCCCTCTCTACTATGTACATTGGCTCTTATTTATAGGATTCCTCAAGGCTAAGTGATAAATATGAGAATTTCTATACAATTTGAAGATAAAGTCTAAATAATAATCAAAATCCAAAATTTTAGGATTTGATGTTAATCTTCAACTTCCTCCTCAAGTCTTTGGATAAGTAAGCCTCAAAAACATTATCTTTGATACGATCATCAAGTTGGTTCATGCTTATCTGGATCCAGTTCGAAATATGTGGTATTTGCTGATTGATTGAACCTGGACAACTTCTTGGTAATGACTTCAAAGCAATGTTTCGCCTCTTTTTGGGTCGAAGTACGAGTGGGCTTCTTCTACAAAGTTGTGATACAATATTTGGGCTTTCCATTGGTATATAGAACATTCCAATCTGATCTTTGTATATCAACTTATGGCCCACCAACCTAGACTACCCAGAATAAAATAGTTACTGGACAGTTTTGCTAACTGAAGTTCAAGCTTGATTTCGTCCCCTTTTTAATCAGAATCTAGAAAATTGTTCTCATGGAAGTTATAGTGTTATTTCCAAGCTTTTCATGCGTATCTTGTACGTTCATATCAAACACTACTAGCTCAAGTTATGATTTTTTTGATGTTGGATAAAAATTCTGCTAGTGCCTCACTCGAAAATCGCCAATTTTATTCAATGATCATTACCTGCACATAAAAAACTATCAAAGCATAAATCATGCCATAAAAATATTAGATCCTACCTGAAATGAGTGTAAATCGCACAAAACCATCATAAAATTGTCTAAGCAAAGATTTACTATTTGATTCACATTAGGTACTCCCTTATTTCTATGTTAGAAACTAAGTTACTTGGTTTTGAGCAAATCAGGGGTTTATTTGAGGCTGACCACGACTTTAGCAAGACATATTCAGCATGTGAAAATTGTTTATTCGTTCTATGTGAGGGCTACTTGTAAAAGGAGCTCATGGTGGGGGACTAATGGGACACTTTGGGATGGCTAAAACTTATGGTGTTATGCAAGATTGTTATGGGTTTACCAGGGTCATAGAAGGGGAAGGATTCAATTTTTGTTGTTGTGGATAGGTTTACAATAATGACTCATTTCATACTTTGGCACAAAATTGATGATGCTTCTCATGTGGCTAATTTGTTCTTTAGAAAAGTTGTTAGAATGCATGGTGTATCTTGGACTATTATTTCTAATAGGGAAGCGAAATTCTTGAGTAATTTTTGGAAACTTTGTGGGCTAAGTTAAGGACTAAATTATTGTTTTCAACTACTTGTCATCCCCAAACTGATGGACAAACTTAAGTTGTCAAATAGAACTCTAGGAACTTTGTTGCGTGCACTTATTTCTAAGAACTTGAAAACGTGTGAAGAATGTTTACCACATGTTGAATTTGCATACAATAGAGGTATTCATTCAGCTACACAATATTCACCTTTTGAAATTGTTTATGATTTCAATCATTTATCTCCTACGGATTTAACTCCTTTGCCTTTGAGTGAAAGATTGAATTTAGATGGAAAGAAAAAAAATGCTAAATTTTTTAAGCCCCTTCATGAGAAGGCACAAGCTAATATTGAGAAAAGAACATCTCAATACGCCAAACAGGACAACTACAAGGGCCGAAAAAAGGTGACTTTTGAACCAGGTGGTTGGGTATGGCTGCATTTGAGGAATGAAAGGTTCCCAGAAAAGAGGAAATCGAATCTCATGCCAAGAGGAGATGGACCGTTCCAGGTGGTTGCCAAAATTAATGACAACGCCCACAATTTCTTTGGGAGCACTATCTTTTTGAGCATCAATCCAGTCTCTCATTAGCGTGTTAAACATTTGGAGCTTGATTATCATTTTCTTTGGGAGCAGGTTTCTTGCTGGTCATATCAACACTCGGTTTATACCCTCTCAAGGTTGCTAACATATTTACCAAAACATGTCTAGTGAGTTATTTGTGTTCTTTAGCTCCAATTTTCACGTGTTCATCAATCTCACACTCAGCTTCCAGGATGTTGGATCACAAGGATTGAATGTGCACACTTCTCCAAACCTTGGATCTCAACAAATCTATTTTCAAAAAATAGCTAGTCATCTTTTGTACCTTAATTTGTTCTTTTCTTTATTTAGAAGATTCTTTGTACATGTAAACAACACACTCAAATAATTCAAAGCAGTTTTGACAATGTAAAATTGAATTTCTCTCCGTACATTTTCTTCCTCAAATCTTCCATTAACTTCTCAGTGTAATTCAATAATTAGAACAAATTTAATATTGAATTTAAATGTAATAAATCTAAATGTTACCTTTTGCGGAAGCGTGATCAGATCCTTTTTCCGGATAACGAGTCTACCAGAGTCTCGTTAGGTTTCCACGAATCAAGTCTATGCCTTGTGGGTGGCTAGGCAGACAGAAAAATCTCGTATATTCGTTATAACTCTTGTATAACTCTAATATCGAATGAATAAGCACATATTTTGTTTATAGGAGTTGAAAATGTTACATAAATGTTTATAATATTTTAAATAGTACATTACTATTTGATGATGTTGACACATGTGTACATAAAACGTTCAAAACGTTTTACGTGTTTATGTCATTTTCCAACACTCAAGATTTTCAATCATTCAAACCTTCTGAAGTAGAATTCAGTAGTGCTTCAGAATAATAATTGACTTGGGACTGATGTAAGTGGCATGCCCCAATCAATTTATTGGACCATGTTTTAGCTTTTTAAGTGTCTTCAAATGTTTATGAGGGACTCCTCGAGGACTTCAACGAGTACGGGGAAGTGAACCAAGAGAAGGTTCTAAGAGAAAGCCGGACCCGAGAATCTTGTCGATCGAATTCATAACTATTAGGGATGAGCCCTCGATGAGGCTGCAAATAATATACTCCATGGGATGTCACTGGATGGCAGAAATAACACTATGAAGGAAGCCAAGTGTAGATATAACGAGAATGAGAAGAACCCCTCGGATGACTCCATAACCAGCCGAACCCTGAGTTGATGAAGAGTTGAGGTGGAAAACAAAAGGCATAAGGGGCCCATGAGAGAAGAATATTAAGCCTACGTGGACTAATCAATCTGATGTTTCTAGAAATGAAGAAGAAGAGGCATATGTTGCCATCTGTCTTTTAATAGCTTTTTATTAGTTCGAGACAATTATTAGTTGTTAGTTAAATACCGTATTGTTGTACGAAAGAACAGTAATATAACTGCGGGTAAGATTCTGATGTCTGATGGCCAGCAGGTCGGATCAAAAAGACTCTGATGACCATAAATGAAAAAATTGTTTCTCCCCACCCACACCCAAAATAGTTGTTGATTGTAAACCTTGTGAAATCTGTAAGTACTCAAAGCAGTGAATCTGTCATTCGAAACAGTTTTACCCATACATTAAAGTTGTTTGAACATCTAAACGTGACATCTGGGAACCTTATCAAATCTCCTCCATCACTAGTAGATGATTACGGTCGTTGTGTTTGGGTATATACGATAAGAAAAAAAATAGAAAAATGTTCCATTCTTACAAACTTCCTCCAACTTGACGAAACTCAGTTTTTGACAGCTTTGTTAGAAATGTTTGGTCCGACAACGGTTCATAATTTTTGGGAATTCCTGTCAATCTTTGTTTCATAAGAATCGTATTATACACAAGAAATCCTTTACCTATTCATCATAACAAAATGGGATAGTGAAGAGAAAGCATAAACATCTATTGGAAGTAGCTAGATCCCTACTTTTCCAAGCTTCTCTACTATTCAAATTTTAGGGGAAAGCCATGTTGACCATTGCTTAAGCTACCTACTATAAACCTTAAGTGGAAAACCCCATATGAGTTGTACAAACAGAAACAAGATTATAACATTCTACATGTGTTGGGCGGCCTGATATTTGCTTCTGTAGATCTAAATAGAACGGATCTAATAATGAACAAATGTGATAACAAATCGTACCTTTAATGCGGAAGCATATAAAATCATAATATTTTTGTTGATTACATCACGAACACAAACCGGGAGTCCACCAGAGTCTCCTTGTAATCCACGTACTCAAATTTTCACCTTAACAGATAATAAGGCAGCAATTCGAGATAAACTGTATATATGTTTCTGGGTCTCAACATATGAGAACAAGAAAACTGGAACGAATAAATAGATGTACTGAATGCCCTGTTTATAGGGAGGGATTAGAGTTTAGTAATTAGCGAATAATTACATAATTGACCCTAAACCTAATTAGCGTAGTAGAATCTTACCCTAATTAGAATTCTTAATATTAGGCAATTAACAAACAATCACCTTAATTAATTCTATTAGACTTTTTTACACATTTTGACTAACAGCTCTCACTCAACTATATAAGTCGTATAACAAAATATAGTATGCAAAATCTCTTGACGCTTCATATGAGAAATGAGTCGTGCGATCATAAAGTAATTAGTAGTGTCACATTAAGTCATCATCTAACTAGCATGACACTTTTTTAAAGCGACAATACTCCAAATCCGCTTCTCATCACTGATAGCTACGTATCCCTTTAAGCTATACAGTATTTGGTTAAATACTTAATGTAACCACGATGGCAAATATGGTGAAACTAGACAGATTGTTTCTTAGACACTAATGACTATTTGTATCAACTTGACTGCTTTCCTACCATAGTCTATTGGATTATATAGATCCTAGCCCTTGGATGACATACTAAATTAGCATCATCAAGACTCAACTTTAAGCCATAGCTCTAAGTCAAAGAATAACATCTAAGTGGACAACTGTAGGTCCATGTGATCACTCAATAACAATCAGGAAATTCTTGTCATTTTCACAATAATCATTCTCTACCACACACAATATGATATGTGTCTCATGGCATGACTCTCACTAAGGTGGGCATGTCCCTTACTAATGTATTACAAAATGTAGCCATTGTTCAATACACTTAGTCTTTATTCTCTACATTCGACTTTAAATCTTTAATGTGAAAACCCAAATATTTTACATTCAATTCAATTAGGGCCCGTTTACTAGACAGAATTATGCGTCATTATGACAGAATTGGAGCGTAATTCTATGTTTACTATACACAGTAAACAAAGCGGGTCAGAGAATTCAATTCCACGACCCGCGAGATTTTTATAAATCATGGGATTGGACCCAAAAAATAATTCCGTCAAAAAGGTGGAATTGATTTTTATCCCACAATCCTATCATTTTTCATCCTCTTTTACCCTTTCTCCCATTCCCTGCTCCACGCCGCTTCGATTCACGAATCTCAAACTCAAAGTAGAACAAGATAAACATTAAGCTAGCATGTCAATCGATG
>JAOWBN010009390.1:0-11047 GCA_028565015.1 Pinguicula moranensis | reverse complement strand
CACATAAATTTAAACAATGAAAATATAAATTAAAACTAAAGAATTTAGAAAACTCCCCTAAAGAAGCACTCCAATCCTAGCTTTAATTCAAAGTCTTGGTGGTGAAAAATTCCAAATCGAAACATCAAGATTAAATCCAGCAACTTTTCTTTTCATTTTCTTCTTCTTTTTCTCCTCTCCTTTTCTTCTTCTCTTCTCTCCTCCTTCACTGCGTGAACTTCTTCTTTGCAATTTCTTTGTCCACTCTTTCTCTCCAGGGGCTGCGGTTTTTTTTTCTTCCTGTCCCCTCTTCTCTCCCAGCGGCTACTTCTCCTTTTTGTAGTATAAAATTAGGGCTTTTTTTCTTGTATTCTTTTGGGCTTTGGGCTTGGGCTTGTCTTGATAAAAATTGGCTTGACCAATTGAAATAATAGGTCCAAAATTTTCTTTGTTTAATCAATTTTCCTACAAAAAAAATCATAACGCAACTTAAATAAAAATCATGCTATATTATCAATAAAATTACCAAAATGAGTCATTTATAATTATAAATAAGTGTAAAATCATCCTGAATAAATAGATTTATTTGATTTACATCACAGAGCTGCATTAAGGTGAATGAAACTTCATTAAGAGTGTGATTCTAAGAGTTGTAACCGAATCATCATTCCTCTACACCTATGATTTTTAAAACAGACTAACCGCCCTATTTGATTGAAGAAGTTGCCATCAGATAAGGCTTAGATGAACTAATCGCACCTCTAAGTCCCTACTAGCTATTGGTTCAGTCCCTATTAATTCAGATGGCCAATCCAAACCAACAGAAACAAAAACTTGGACAAGTGTATCAGCAAACTTAAAATCAATACCAATGTCTTGTTTTTGGACCTACACCTCACCAATTCATTTAGGCAATCTTAGGACATATAGATCAACAGAAGAATGTAAAGAATTAGCTACTCATAACATAAGAATTCAACATAATCTCAAAGGAAAACATTGAAGTTATAGAAACTGGCTGCACTGAGCAGTGCAGAGCCTAAGTGTTGTCTTTCTCGAATTCTCTGATGAACTCTCTTCCAGCCTCTTCGTCTTTCCAACTTGTAGTAGTCTCCTAATATATAAGGATTTGCCCCCAAAGAATAGGTTTAGATCCATGGGGAAGGGGGAAAGCAAATCTTTTATTTTAGGAAACTTCCTTGTGTATTTTGGACTCTTTCTTTGATTGTTTTTCTGCCGATTTCTTGCCTATCTCTTCCTGGATTTTTGCCTCAATTTCTTCATCCTTAAAATACACCTCAGCTCGTGCAAAAGGAGAACTCTTACTCGTGGACAACTCCTGATTTTAGTAGAGTTTCCAAAAGTTGGACAGAACTGGAAAGTCTGACAGATTTGGAACAGACCAAGTGCTTCACTTCTTGCTTCATTCCTGGACTTTCGGACTGCTAATATGGATGCTTCAGAGCTTCGGTAGGTATCTGAGATGTGTGTTGGTACTTGGCTTTCAGTAGAACAGGTTCAATTACTCTGAAACAGTCCTGGCAGCTCCTTATAAATGATAGAGAATCAGCTTCTGCTACTTGCCTCTTCTTGTTGATCTTGATGTTTTGTTGCGTTCTGTTGCTTCTGGCTACACAAACTCAGTATCTTCATGAAGTTTGGATGATATAGGACTTGAACTTGAGTAGCAGCAGGATGAAATCAGCAAGATCAGCAAGATTTTAGACTTTGAAACACATTGGAGTAGAAGCACTAGAATGAGCAGTCTGTTGAGGTTGCACTCGATCTCCTTTGTCCTGATAGTCTGATTGTAGCAGCCTTGAATAGTAGGTAATGTGGTCTCTTTAGCTAAATCCATGGATCACACAAGGTTGCAAAGATTAAGGCTTAAACACTGCAAATTGTTAGAACAAAAGCAGCAGTTCATGCATTGTTGCCATGAGCACAAATACTGCTATCAAATAACCTAGCTCATGATACTAGATGGGGTGCATTTGGTACTCGGATTGGTGCAATCCGGGTTCGCTGATAACTCTAGGGTAACCTTGGTTAAAAAAACTCTATCCTCCATTTGGACCGCATTGACAGGATAACGTGAAAACCAAATCTACCGTTTGGTGTTAAATGTCAAACAACAGGCTAACTTCGGAATGAGGATAGAATGTATGCATTCACCAAAATAACCTCATATATATCGTATAAATTCTTTGAAAAACCCTAATTCCCATCTTGAAATAGCTTTTCTTGACTACAAAGACCACCTGAAGCCACTTCTTGCAGCATCCAGAAAATTGTGATAAAAAACCTTGTACAAGCTAAAAGGAATACACCTCATAACAGAACACATCTCCAGTAGTTTTTACAGTAGCTATGTGTGTGAACTCCGTGAAAACCTTCTCTAGAACAGGGAATTGGAAATCTCCAACATTAAAGAATCTAACACTCAATCCAGTCAAAGGGTATTTATAGTTAAAAACGTTATGATATAACATCAATACACCCATTTCAATGTGAACGAAGTGAAACAAATTATTCTCCTAAGCATAAGCATACACGATTAATCAAAATATCCAATATAAATTAAAATGAAAAATCAACCAGGAGATCAACTGGTAGTCGAATTCACTCAGAATTCTTATGAAAGCTAAATGGAATCAAATCTTCCTACTTGCCGGAGCTTCGATTTCGTTCCTTTCTCTGCTCTGCTTCTTCCCCATTCTCGCAGCCTAATTGAGAAATTCGAGAGGCAGAAGCTTGATCGAACAAGTAATAAATTAGGGTTTTATCTGAGATAAATCTGGCGTATAGTACCAGGCTCTGCAAATCCATTGATGATTCCGACGACTATCGTAGGTCGAGAATAGGAGAAGACGACGATCGATTTGGGGGGATTCGTTGTTTTATAGTTGGTATGAAGTGTAAATTTAACTGGAATGTAGGGGCATTTTAGTAATCTCCATCGCAGGATAAAGACGGGCAACTGCAAACCCTTCAAAAAATCCGAACAAGAAAAATCGAGTTAGCAACCAAGTTATCCCAACCCAAAGGGTTATCCTTCGGGTCGCGGGATAACCACTATGTGTGTCCCAAACAGAGGACAAAGCCTGTCAAACAGGGA
This sequence comes from Pinguicula moranensis, assembly GCA_028565015.1. Classification (NCBI taxonomy): domain Eukaryota; kingdom Viridiplantae; phylum Streptophyta; class Magnoliopsida; order Lamiales; family Lentibulariaceae; genus Pinguicula; species Pinguicula moranensis. The sequence continues at coordinate 7,950 of JAOWBN010009390.1, read as the reverse complement.
TATCCACCAAATGTCTCACATTATCCTGATTCTGCCCGCGTACCAAACGCACCCATGCAACTTTCCGATCTGGATTGCTACTGTAATTGTACAGATTGAGGGAAGATCAGGGGGAGAGTTTGAGGAGAGAGGAGAGGACAGGAAATGAATGTATTAGAAGAATCAAATATTTCATTTCATCATAAAAACTTAAGTTTTGTCCATACTGACAACCAAGCTTAAAGCATTATTATGGAGGTTGAAGAGGAAACTTGGTTTTCATTCATGGTGAGGATAAGATACATCACCAATACAATGATTACTAAAACAAAATGCCTTCCAATTTCTACATCCATATTTGGGCTAAGTATCTTTAGCAAGTACAAAAGTGATCTTTCTATATTGATGTAAAGATATGTTGGGGAGAGATTGAGTCATGTGAATTGCTGGCTTCTTGGGTGCTGAACTCTTCTTGGTCAACACCCTCGCAAGCTGAGCGTCGAAGTTTCGAAGACGTGAGGATGAAAAAAGTGAAGATTAGAAAAATGGAGAACCAATCCAGCATCCGCATAATGCCCATAAGGAGAGAAAAGTAGTGAACCAAATCGGCGAGACGGGATGAACGGGAAACACTAGATCCGACGATGGTGGCGAAGAAGCAGCAACCTAAAGCTAGGACTACCAACAACAAAGATGGTGGCATAACAGCTATCGTGTGTGTAATTGTCATAACAACTATCATTGGTATGCCATAGCCGTTGGAAAATCTAGCAAAACGGGCGGCCTCAACCCCGACCTCGCCCTCCACGACCACAGAATTGGAGGAGTTGTCACGATAAGATGCAATCAGCCCCTGAATATAAGGTTAAGAAGAGAACTGTGGCATGGAATACAGGGCGATGGCAGACTAACGCGGGATGGGCAACGACGCTAGAGCAGAGACCGAGAGTGTAGCATGAAAAGAAACCAACAGCATCGGGGATGGCAAAGACAAGGATGAGAACAGAGTCAAAGCAAATGGAGGAGAACCGACAGTTGTATATGGCAGCAGAGGTGGAAAATTAGGAGTCGTCTGTGGCAGCAGAGGGACCTTAAGCACCCTTATGAGTAGGACCAAAATTTGTTGTTGGTTTGAATTAAGGAAAGTTTTGCATTCGAACAAAGATCTAGGATGAGAAAAACAAGGGAGAGTGTAACAGAGAAAAGGTGGGGCTTAGACAAGAAGAAATGTAGATCTGAGGCAACCAAAAAAATCAGATCTATGAGCAACAAGAAATATAAACGAAAAACAAGACCCCAAAAGAAGACGGTTAAACCCTTTGAATTTGCTCTGATACCATGACAACCAATTTTAAAGCTTGGTTATGGAGGTTGAAGAAAAAACTTGGTTTTCGTTGATGATGATGATAAGATATATGACCACTAATACAAAATGCCTTTCAACGGCTACACCCATCTTTGGTCCAATTATCTTTAGCTAGTACAAAGTCATCTTTCTATGTTGGTGTAAAGATGTGTTGGGGAGAGGTTGAATCATGATGAATTGTTGGCTTATCGGGTGCTAAACTCTTCTTTGTCAACACATTAAGTTCTCACTTATATAACCAACTTACCATAAATTAGATGACACTTAATTAATATAATAACTATTCTTAGCTTCCCGTGTGTTCTCTTCTTTCCCCGATCTGGTACAAGGTGTTCTCCCGTAATAGGCTTCGTGCAGTACATCTTTATCTTGTGGGATCATAACATAATATTATACATAAAGTTTATTTGGCCATTTGGATAACAATGAGAGACGTAAGGAAGGAAGAATTCTGGCGCGAAGTCAACCTTAAAATACCTTAGGGTTTCATTTAGATTTTCCAAATACTCAACCATGAAGATGTCACCATTGTTTTGTGTTTTGATTCTCGGTTGGATGGATTTATGCATTCCCACCTCGCTAATGGATGGTGATTTGTGAAGATTAATTTGATCCTAACGATGATAAGATCTTACATAATTCTTGAGAATATGAACTTCTACAAAGATAAAAGATCCTAGGATGTCATTATCTTTAGAGGATTCTAAGATCTCCACAAAACAATTTTTGGAATGCATATGATTGGAAAGTGTTCCATGGCAACAAGGAATGCTCATGTGGGATTCAATATGGCAAAAAAAGCTCAATCAAAGGTATGTGCAGTGCTATTTGGACTCATCCTAAATAGACTCGTTTATGGAGCCTATGGATGTGAAGATGCAAGTAAAGAATGGAGGGAGTTTTACTTACTACAGATTGGGTTATGGCATGGTATTCGACACTGGATTTCAATTTTCAAGAGAATAAAATGTGTTGAATAATGTGTGGATTATATTCACATTCGTGTGATTGTGTTCACACATGCACGTTCACACTGGATGTATGCCTATTTATAGGCATGAAGTTCCTTTAGTTGAATATCAAGTTAACAAGTTTGAACTTGGTATCAAAGCCGAAATACAAGAAAACCCAAAGTCCCAAATTGTCACCGTCGTCGTGCATCCGCTGCCAGAGGAAAGCCGTCAGAGAAAGCCCATCCCAGAACACCTCTGACCCAGGCCGCGAGCGACTAGAGTTTTGGCCACAATTTTCGCCAGATCTATGCCGCCTCCGCCACCGCCTGCTCCGGAGACCAATACCGTCGGAATTGCACCGCCGAGAGCTTTTTGTGGCTGTAACACACACTCAAGTCGCCGTCACGCGCCGCATACCACCACACGCGCTGCCACACTGCCGCCGCGCTACCGCTGGAGTTGAAAAATCATAATCTTTAGTTAAGTGAGCTTGTCGCACCCGTCATATCAGTTTTTGTAAGTGTTGTACCATTTGATCCGTATTTTTGTTTTAATGGATAAATTGAAGTTTTTGTGTTTGGATTGAAATGGAATGCCTAAACTTGGGGTGTCCCAATTAGGCATGTCGTGGAGGTATTAATTGATTGATTGTTGTCAAAAGGTTGTAGTGATTGTGTTGATTGTTGTGTTGGTGAGTGATGGATTGTGTTGACTGTTGTGAGATAGCAGGAAAGGATGATGATGTGATGGGAAAATGGTTGGAAGCATTGGCGAAACTCGATCCTACTACACTGCTGCTCCTCCAAGGGATACTGCAGGGGATGGGCCTTTCACATATGCCGATTGTTCCATCTACCACTCAGGTCAAGCTTGACCAACCGACTGTTGACTTGAAACTGGATGGACGGTCTTCTTATGTTAGTTGGTCCAGTCGGATTGAGACTACATTGGTTGATAGAAAACTAGGAGGCTATCTGACAGGGGATAAGAAAGGTAAGGCGACTGCTCAGACTTATGACTAAAAATCAATTAATTCTCAGCTAAAAATATGGTTATTGAACTCATTGACTCCTCGGTTGATGGTTTGGAGCTTGTAAGTGATATGTGGGCTCAACTGAAAAAGAATTACTCCAGAAAAGAGAATCAAATGCGTGTGTTTCAGATTGAAAAGAAAACTCCTGATCTGGTTTAGGAAGATAAAAAAAGTTGAAGATTATGCTGCTTGTCTCATCAACCTGTGGGAGGAAGTAGGTCCCGCCTGCTTCGTATTATAGGGATCCAACCTGCATGACAGTAAAGAACGATGAAACAAAGGGAACTATGAAATTCTTGATTGGCTTGAATCCGATGTTTGGCCAGAGAAGGTTCATCCTTCTCTCTAAATCTACCATACCACCCTTTGATGATGTTATTGCTATGATGATACAGGAGGAGAGTCAGATGGAGTTACATTCTTAGTCCAGTGTTGTTTCGGGCGCCAAAACTTTGGCTGCTTCGACATTAGCTGCACGCACATCTGCTTCGAAGGGGGAGAGTCGTAGTTACTACAACTGCAGCGAGATAGGACATCTGATGGATTCGTGCCCACGTCCGAGGAGAGATAGGGATCCTGGATGGAGAGACAATCGTGGACGAGGAGGCAGCCGTGGTTGGAGTGGCAGGAGAGTTGGAGCTTGAGGTGGTGGACGAGGAGGTTATCGTACACACATGACTGTGGATGCAGAGGAAGATGAGTTTGGAAGAGTAGGAGATGGTCCATCCACTGCCCCAAATACGTTTTGTAATGTGGCTCTTCCCACGAGAGGTATGCGTGACATTATTGCACTTACATCCAGTCCAACCAATGGCCCCCACGGGTTGGATTTTGGGGGAAAACATACACGTGGCAGGTACTACTAGCTCCCCTGGAAGTGCCTTCCAGTGTTAAGACTGCAGATGGCACCACTCGACCAGTGGTCGGTAAGGGTACAATACAATTCACAGACACACTAACATTATCCAAAGTTTTGCATGTCCCCTCATTTCTTGTAAACCTTCTGGCTATTAGTAGATCTATTCTTGAATTAAACTGTAAAGTTATTTTTGATATCCCACAAGTGATCTTTTAGGAGAAGGGGTCAGGGAAGGTACTTGGAATTGGGACATGGCAGAATGGATTGTGGTACATGGATCAGAAGGGCCAGGAATTAGCTCTTTCACTGGTAGCAGAACAATCTGAGCAGCAAAAGAGAGTGGCGGCACAGCTGATGCTGTTTCATAGACGATTAGGTCATCCATCTTTTTCCCTTATGAGTCGATTGTATCCTAATTTATTTGCCCAGATTAAGAAGGACACACTAGTTTGTGATGATTGTGAGTTGGGCAAGTATACCAGGGGCTCATATGTTAGCTCTGGTCCTAGGAGTTCTCACGTTTTTTATGTGGTACATTCTAATGTTTGGAGGCCTTGCCCAACTTCGACTTTTAATGGATTTTGCTATTTTATGACATTTATTAATCGTCATTCTCGTGTGACGTGGTTATATTTGACGAAAACTAAGGGTGAATTCTTAGCTTATTGTAAGGATTTTCACAGGGAAGTTCAATACAATTTGGAGTAATAGTGAAGGTTCTGAGATCCGATAATGGTACTGAGTACACAAACAAGCTATTTGCAAAATACTTGTAAAAATAGGAAATTCTACACCAGACCACTTGTTCCTATACACCGGAGCAGAATGGGGTTCCAGAGAGAAAGAATTGTCATATTCTAGACATTGCAAGAAGTCTGATGTTTGAGATGAATGTTCCAAAATACTTATGGGGTCGAGCGATTATGACTGCTACTTTTCTGATAAATCGACTTCCATCACGAATTCTGAATTAGTACTCACCGCATTAGGTATTGGCGGGCACCCCAGGGGATTGGATAGAACTAAGGCCGTTTGGTTGTGTGTTTTGTGCAGAATAACTGGCATGATGTTGGAAAATTAGATCCAAGAGCCATCAAATATGTATTTGTAGGATACTCAGTTACCCAAAAAGATTATGTCTGTTGGAGCCCAGTTAAGAAACGATCATTTGTAAGTAAAGATGTTACATTCCGTAAGCAGAAACCATACTTTCTACGAGAGACATCCTCTCCTTTTGAGGATTCTCCAACTGGTGTACGACGAGAGGGGAAGAATATCATAACCATTGGAGGTGTATGGCGAGAGGGGGAGAGGAGTGGTATTGGAGGTGAGTCACGAACAGTGACTGTTGGGGAGATTGTGTGTCCCTCTCCCCCACAGGACACAGGTGTATAGTCGGGGAGTGATGGAGAAGTGAGTAACAGAGAGACTCCAGAGTTACGTCAAAGGTACATGATGATGCGCCCCCTTGTCCCATCTTCTAGTATCTTGCCGAACTCGACTTTGGAGACACCTGTGCCACTGCCCATCACAAATCATCCAGCTACCCTATGTGACATTATTCATTTTCCTTCATTTCTCTCTCCCTCACCCCAGCCGCTAAGGCGGGCCACCCATGTCAATGCAGGGGTTTCACCGGATCGGTATGGTTTCCCTTATGATATTGCCAAACATATTTCTTACTCTCACATATCACCTAGCCATGTGGCATTTATTGCATCTTTGGACAGTGTTTTTGTGCCTAAGTGTTGGCAGGCTGCAATGAAGGATCAAAGGTGGAGAGCTGCCATGATAGAGGAGTTGGAGGCTTTGACAAAGAATGAAACCTGAGTGCTTGTACCACTCCACCCGAGACGAAAGCTGTAGGATGTAAATAGGTGTCACTGTGAAGCAAAATTCTGAAGAAAAGGTGATGAGGTACTATGGTGCGACTGGTGGCCAAGGCTTACAGTCAGACGTATGACATTGATTATGATGAGACATTTGCACCAGTCGCCAAAATGACTACAGTCAGGACCCCATAGCAACAAACAAAGGATGAAGTCTACATCAGCTCGACGTGAAGAATGCATTTCTTCATAGTGACTTACTCGAGGAGGTATACATAGAGATCCCTCCGGGATTTGGCACAGATCAGACACAGGGAAAAGTTTGCAAGCTTAAAAAATTCTTATATGGTCTGAAACAATCCCCTAGAGCTTGGTTCAACATATTCAAGAAGGCTATAGTGGGTAGAGAAAGGCATCCGGTTCGGGCTAAACGGGCCAAAATCGTTTTAGCCCAGTCTAGACCATTTTCGTGCCCGCCCAATTTAAAAACGGGCGATCTTGGCGGTTTAGGACTGCAAAACGGGCGGTCCGAGCTAAACCATTTAATAAAATGGGCGGATACGATTTATCAAATTTTGATTCGGCGGATATGGGCGGGGCCTGTTTAGACCGCATTATTTTTCATTATTTTTTATTTTTCATTTTTTTATAATTTAAACCTTTATAACTTATAACTTATAAATTTATAATTTATAATTCATATTCATATTCATATTCATATCTTAATATAAGTTTATAAGTTCTTATATATTTATAAGTTTATATAAACTTGTAATGTATATTTCATACCCTAAGTTTATATAAATTTATAACTTTGTAACTTAAGAATATAACTTATAAATTTTGTAACTATAAATTTATAAACTTAGGGACTAGGGTATAAACTAATTATTAGGGAATAAACTTATAACTTTAAACTTATATATAGCACATAACTTATATATATACATCCTAAATTTATAAATATATATCCTAAGTTTATAAATTTGTATATATTTATAAACATGATTTACTCCATATTTTGTGAACTTATAAACTTAGAGTACAAACTGAGAATGTTTATATTTTATTGTTCACCGATTTAGCTTATAAGTTTATAAATTTTAGGGTTTATTTTAGGCCGTAAGATTTATTTAAGGTTTAGGAGTTGAAACCTAAATATTAAACTAAACCCTAAAATTTATAAACTTAAGTTAGAATTTGGACTTTAGAGTTTTTTTTATAAATGGGTTAATTTCATTCTTTTTGTAAACATGCAGGTTAACACGGTTTAAACGGATATACATTTATATAAACGGATTAAACGAATATATGTTTATATAAAAGTTTTGAACGGGTTAAACGGATTAAAATGGTTTAAATGGTTTAATTCATTATTTTTTTAAAAAAAGGACGGATACATGCCAAAACAGTTTTTAAACGTATCCGCCCGCTTAAGAATGAGTGGATACGATTTCGGGCTTATGCAAAACCGGTACGGGTTTGGCCCATTTAAAAAATGGTCCGGTCTGGTTTTAAGGTGCGAAACACATTTATGAAAATGGGTGGTCCGGCCCCGTATGCCGAACTCTAATAGTGGGCATGAGTTATCAACAGACCAATACTGATCATACTGTCTTTCTGAGACATACTGGAGATCATATCACAATGTTGGCTATTTATGTGGATGATATGATCATTACAGGAGATGATGAAAGGGAGATAATAGAGCTGAAGGTTAGATTGGGGCAAGAAATTCGAGGTAAAAAATTTGGGAGAGATGAGATACTTCCTTTGGATTTAAGTAGGTCAGGGACCAGAGGGGATAGTGCTATCCCAAATGAAGTATGTCTTGGATCTACTCACGGCGACAGGCATGCTTGGTTGCAAGCCTACTAGGGTACCTATCGAGTAGAAAGTAAATCTAAGTGCTGATGCTTGTGAGCTTGTGG
>JAOWBN010009389.1:0-22769 GCA_028565015.1 Pinguicula moranensis | reverse complement strand
ATACCGAACAAGCAGTTTATAGTATTCCCCTCAGCAGCCCAAGCGTTACCAAACAGGCTTGAATAGGGAATCCCAAAGTTTTCCTAAAATATTCCAAAAATCAAGTTTATTTTTTCCTGGACGCCAAACCCACCCCAAGTGACCTGGACAACTTTTATGCAAAGTTACATAATCATACTATTAATATATCTAAGGGGGACCAAATTAATTTTTTTTTTTTAAATCTTGGGGGACCAAATTAAAAAAATAATTTTTTTTAAATCTTGGGGGACCATGGGCCCCAAGCCCCTGCCTCCGCCCGTGATGTCTGTCCGCCTGTTGGTGTTGTTTTTCTCCCATGTTTCATTCCCAATGGACCACCAATTTGTATATTTCCTCTTTTTAGGTTTCAGTTCTTGAGTTTAGGATTCAAAGTTTGAAGCTTCCGACTTCGAAATTTCTTCGATATGACAATCTTTATTATAATTTACCGAATCTAGTATGGTACATATATTTTTGAGTTAGGGTTTAAACTATTTTTGGTTTTTCAAATTTGTTCGTACTCTACTTGCAAGTAAACAAATCAGATTTAAAATTTAAGGTTTTCCATTGGGGAGTTTCGTGTTTAGGGTTAAATCCAGGATAAATAGTTTATGAATCTTCAGTTAATTTCTTTTTAGTTAAATCTAGATTTTGAACTGTTTTCGATATTTCAATTTTTCAATTTTTACGAGTTTACATTGCGGGTTTCGTGTTTTATGCTTAAACCTAGGTTAAATGTTTACGGATCTTCAGTTAGGGTCTATAAACTATTTTAATACACCTTGACTTGTAAAAGATTGTGCACTGACTGAATCTTTTATGCGAATCTACTGTTGTACTGCTCTTGTACGATGATCTTGCATGATATAGGTTAATAGATGCTCACGGTTCTACAGGGAATGCATACCATTTCTTAGTATCCATGTGATGTTTTTTTTTGATAAGTAGTAGGTGCCGCTGACCCAGGTTGCAGGCAATTTGTGTGCTGCCCCTTAAGTCTTACTGCGTGATGTGGATTGTTGTGTTTAGAATCTTGCTTCTGGATCACTGATGTTTAATAGATGTTCATGTTTCTTTTTTGCTTGTAGGTTTGTTTAAAGGTTAATTTTTTTTGCTTTTTCTTTCCTTTGCATATTTGGTCATGAACTCAACCTTGTATCCGTGGACGGGGGATGAAGAAGTAGCATTGTTAGAGGCGATGAGGGACTTGGTTCATCGAGGTTGGAAGAGGAGGCGGGTTACAGAACTGGATTTAAGTAGAGATTTTTGTTGAAGCAGTAAGAGATCGAGTGGAGGCTGGTATGGTGGACGAGGTAGACGTGCAAAGGCTATCTACAAAGTGGATGAAAACTTGGACATTGACGCATGAGTTTCTTCAAAAACAGGGTACAAACTTGTATCCGCAGCTCCATATTATACTGACGGAGGATGATGCATTGTGGGCAAGTGCAAGGAACTGTAGGGTGTCCCTTTACCTAGATACTATCGGTGGACTAAGATTTTTGGGAACATACATGTTCACCGGTTATGCTGTGTATTAATATGTCTTTATGGTCCATGTAGATCTAATTAGAACGAATCTAACAATAAATAAATAAGACAACGGATCCGTACTTTAATGCGGAAGCGTACAGAACCGTACTATTCCGGTTGATTATATCACGAACAGGAATGGGAGTCTACCAGAGTCTCATTGTAATCCACGAACTCAGATCTCCGCCTTCACAGATGATAAGGCAGTAATTCGAGAAAAACTGTACATATATTTTTTGGGTATCATCACATGAGAATATGAATAATGGTGTATGTAAATAGGCATACTGAATGCCTTATTTATAGGAAGAAATTGGAGTCCAATCTTAATTATGGTGGCAGAATCCTACCGTAATAAGGACTCTCAATAATATGTAATTAACAAATAATTACTTCTAATTAGGTAATAGACTACTACTCTAATTAGAATTCTTTAATATTAGGTAATAAACAAATTAATTACCATAATTAATTCAATTAGATATATAACATATATATTTTGTCTAACTGGGTACATGCAAAAGGTGGTGACTATCTTGGAGGGCTATCAACGATTTATTATACCAAAATTTTGGAGAACTGAGACTATGAGAAAATGTTCATGCTTTTCAGAAAGTATGGTATAGTGAAAAGACATCCGATGATGATGGTGAAGTCACTCGTGCTTGAAAGGCCCGATCAAAATCCCAAGCACACTCAAACGACCCACGAACCACCAGCCCATCAAAGCAGAAGGAACAACCACGGCCCAACAAGCAAACCCCCTCTTCGTACGGCCCAAAACAACAAGAAAGCCCAAATAAAATCCACTTTCTTGGACAAATAGGGATGAGCCACCTCATTTTTGGCATGTGAAAATTATGCACAAACACAGAGGCCACCTCTTGCTTCTACGTGTTGATTCCCCAAGTGAAGCTTCTCTTAAATGAGACAAATGGAAGAACCATGTGTCACAATCCACCACTCAAAGAAGGACAAATGCTCCAACCAAGCTTCTATAAATAAAGCCTTCCACCAACGAAGAAGGGGGAGGGGGAGAGGAAAAAAAGAATAGAAAATAGGAGAAATATTTGTAAAAAGATTCTTTTCACCAAACTTCGAATTAAGGGATTCTACGGTGCCAAAAGTGATCCCCTTTCTTCAGAAAAGTTGGTAAGAAATCCTATCAATATTCTTCTTTTATAATTCTACCTATTCGCCAAAGACATAAGGAAAATAAGTGAAATTCGGTTAAGGAAGAATTCGTCCCCAAAGCATGGTCCCTTGACCCCGAAAATTACTTATTTTTTTGAGTTGTTCAATATTCTACTTTTCCCATATGAATTCCACTTGTGTCTTTCATCATATCTTGTTATTTAATTTTTGTACATTTATTTCGTATCTTGTCACTTTTATAATCTAGCAGGGATAAGTCTGACCGTACCAGATTGGCGCCATCTGTGGGAACCCGATCAAAAATATTCACTGTAACCAATGGAGCGAGACGACACCAGTTCCAGACCTAAAATTATCAACGATTAGCCACAACTCAGTTTTGGGGATCACCCGGGGCCAAATTTGCCTCCCCCTATGGGCTCGGAGTCGTCCGCTCCGCCATCAACTACGGATGCCCATCTCGCATGTTAAATGTTAGAATTTAGAAATGAAATCTAACAAAATCAAAAGTATGTTCACCCACTTCGGAGGTCGATACCTACGTCCTTCGACACACACGCCTCACACCTCTCAACTCCCGATAACCTTGAGCAAAGCCTTTTGCAAAAGCATTCAACAAGAAGTCGTGTCCCTTATGCCCGCCACACTCGATCGCCTACCCAAATACTCCGGGGAAATGGGTCCCCAACAACACATTAAATCCTTCACGCTATACATGGAGATGATACCCATATCAGAAGCGACTGCTTGCAAAGTGTTTACCTTGACCCTAACTAGGGTCACCCAAGATTCGTTCCAATACAGCAAAAGAAGAGACATTTTGGCCCAGAAAGAAATAAATCATCAAAGAAGTACAGTTCTCCAAACTGGTTATGTGGAAAAAGTACAATACTCAGACTGGCTCTCCAACGTCGTGGTAGTTCCAAAACAAAGCGAGAACTGGAGGCTGTGTGTCAACTTCACCGACCTCAACAAATATTGCACAAAAGATTCATATCCTCTACCACCGATCGACCAAATCGTCGATTCCATAGTCAGATTGAAATTGTTCAGCATGATGGATGCCTTCCAGGGCAATCATCAGATATTCATGGCACCTGAGGACAAACTGAAAACTACCTTCATTACGGAGTACGGCATCTACTGCTACAAAGTAATGCCATTCGGGGCTAAAAAATGCTGGCGCAACATATTAAAGAATGATTAACATGTTATTTCGAAAGCAAATAGGCGATACCATGGAAGCATATGTGGATGACATGCTAGTAAGAAGCAAGAAAGCTTACGACCACATAACCCACTTAAGCGAAGCCTTTGGTATCATGCGACAGTATCACCTGAAGATCAGCCCTACCAAATATACATTTGGCGCAAGAATTAGAAACTTTCTAGGGTACATGGTGTCGGAGAGAGGAATTAAAGCCAATCCCGCCAAAGTCTCAGCCATACTCAACATGTCTCCACCCCAGAATCTTAAAGAAGTCCAATCTCTAGCAGGGAAAATGGCCTTCCTAGGGTGATTTATCTCACGTCTTGGGGGAGAAAGGCTTCCCATTCTTTAAAGCAATTCACCGAGGAAAGAATCTTTAGTGGACAGAGGAATACTCCCAAGCATTCCGACAACTGAAAGATTGCCTAAACTCCCCTCAAACTAATTCCATAGCCACATCAAACCTTATTCGTCTACCTTGCCGTATCAAAAGAATCAGTAAGTGCAGTCCTTACTCGAAAAGACAACAATACATACAAACCCATCTACTATGTCAGCAAAATACTGCACGGAGCCAAAATGAGATACTTGGAGATTGAGAAACTTACCCTGACCTTAATTATGGCGGCAAAGCGATTACGCCCTTACTTACAGTCACATCCAATCATCATCCTCACCAATCAATCCATGCGGCAAATCCTCGTTAGACCAAATGCCTCTGGACGTCTAGAAAAATAGGCGATGGAACTCAGTGAACATGACATCATCTACAAGTCACATAACTCTAAAAAAGCATAGGTACTCACTAATTTCATCTCAGAGACCACTGGAACCCCTACCGACGAAGCACCATGGAAATTGCTTGTTGTCGGATTAGCCGCCACTCTATGGGACATAGCTAGAATTTTATTGAGGGAAGATGGAGGAGAAACAATCCAGATTGCAGCACTACTAGACTTTCCTGTTACAAATAATATTGTGGAGTATGAAGCCCTGATCTTAGGACTCAAGGTAGCTGAGCAACAAGGAATTAGAAATATTATCGCCTATACCGATTCTCAACTAGTGTTTGAACAATATACTGGGGCATACGAGGACCACAAAGCAACAATGGTAAAGTACTTAAAGAAACTTAGAAGTTCTTACACTTCGAATTGAGCCAAGTCCCTCACACAATGAATATTAGCGCTGACGCCTTATCCAAGCTCGCTACTCAACTCAAAGTAGAGGGTAAGCAAGCAATAAGAGTATTAATTCAAAAGAAGTAGGCAATAGCAGAACCATCCTCAGACGAAATTGTCATAACACTCGACGAGGTCAATTGGGCGATACCTCTCCTTCAATACCTAAAAGAAGAAACATTACCTTATGATAAAATGGAAGACCGCCAAGTATGGACCCGAGCCTCTAGATTTACTCTTATAGATATTGAGTTGTACAAACAAAGTTTCAAAGGACCTTTCCTCCGCTGTATCGTTCCTCCTCACATACAACCTTTGATAGAAGAAATACACGAAGGAGAAGGAGCAAGTCATATAGGAGGACGAGCCCTGGTCACCGAAATCCTCCTTCACGGTTTCTACTGGCCCACCATGTTATGCAATGTACTTAGTTACGCACGTAAGTGCAAAAAATGTCAAAGATATGGAAACTGGTTACCTTACCCGAATACCCCCATGATCAGAGTATCCATGACTTGTCTGTTCGACACTTGGGTAATAGATATCGTTGAACATCTCTCTCCTGCCCCGGGACAATGAAGCTTTATCATTATTGTCGTTGAATACTTTACCAAATGGGTGGAGGACGAGGCAGTAACCAAGATTACGAAAAAGAAAATAATTCGCTTCCTTTGGAGAAACATAGTCTGTCAATTCAGAGTCCCTAGAGTGTTAATCTCGGACACTGGAACACTGCTATTATCTATTGTACAAAACTAATCCTGGTTATGGATCAGAGTCAAAAGAGCTCCAGGATTATTTCCTTATAGCATTAATGATTGGCTGTTGAATCCATTAAGCTGTATAACTTTTAATATATAACTCTGAGGGGTAAAATGAAGTAGCTCAGATCATGATGTAGTATGGTTTATTGTGAATTTGGCGATGGTTTATTGTGACTTAGTGTTAAAGAAGAAATAATCAGTTCTGGAAATCTGAGATACAAGATGAATCTGCTGATATCTCATATACTGTCTGCACTTTATTGTGAATTGGTGATGGTTTTCATGAATGCTGCTGATTGGTATTAACAGTAGGTAAAAGAGCCAGTTCATACAGGTACCCAGCCGTATGATTTCTTTGTCAATACATATACTTGTGTAGTTTTTACAGGAAGTTTGAGTAGAAGATAGACATATCAAATTGGAAATTGAAGGATCCGGCCTTATGATTTGGCACACTCTATCATGGCATCACAGAGGAGATTAGGTGTACTCTGATGCTATAAATAGAGAAGGAATGAGGTAAAGTACCCCTCCCCCACATAACTCTGTTCTGAAAACCAATTTTATCTGTCTACTTGGTTAAGGTACAGGTTAGCGGGAAACAAACTATTCCGCTCCATATGCTGAGTCGAGTACCTGCTTCCATAGAGGAATATTCATGGCCTAACAGAGAAATGAATACTCTGACATGTTCATGAAGGCAGCGGAGGACACAACTCTACTCGTAAAATGCAGCTGAACACATCAATGTAGGTGTCATTCAAGCAACTATGCACTTGAGATGCTGATCAGAGTGTCTGACTACACAATATCCGTCCCCATCATGGAGCAAATACCTGCTAACATGATGGGATGGCTGCAATTTAGCCATCAACGTCAAACAACAAAAGTTTGGTGAATTTCATAAAACCACGATGCCTGTTGGTGGCAAAATAGTAATAGGACTCAATGCAGTCACAGAATGAGGAGGGAACAACGAGACTTGATTGCTATAAGGTGAATAGGGTGAACTGTGCCGACTACTCCAGTAAAGACACCTGAAGTCATACTTGTATGGCAGCCCGCATAGTTGAAGGTCAACGGATCAATGCGACTTAATCATTAAGTCTTTGCTTATTAATTATATCAGCAATCCTATGATTGAGATACTATGGGGTGAACATGTAGAGCTGGGATCTTATGGCATGGTAATGACTCCTGTAGTCTTCATGGTGGCCTGCATAGCCGTGAGTTAGTTGATCAATGCTGCCCACCCCCCTCAGACTCGAGAGCATTACACTGCTCGAAGACATTCTACTTGTGTACTTTGCATTTTGTTTTTTGTTTTTGTTTTCATTATTACTTTCTTATCCCTTGTAAGAAAGTATATGTACATACTCTCTGATTAATAAAATTTGGCTTAACTAAAAAAAGAAGAAGACATATTTCGACAAAAGGAGATCAAATTCTAATGGTCCGATTGTGGGATAAGAATTTCGGAATATATGTTCCCAAACTGGAAGTTGGCACGCGAGTTATTGAGACCAGATCGAGCATATGGGATGTTGTGCGTGTTGGAGGTCACGGTCCCTGCTAGAAGATGCCAAAATGGGTTGCTCATTTTTCTTATTATATCTTTTAATTAAATTAGTCCATTAGTTTGGGAACATTTTGATTTTTTTATGTAATTAGATAATTTCCTACTTTTTAGGAATTAAGTTTAGATGGACTTCTTACTTAGGTAAGGTTCAAATTTAATAGGATTTAAATTAGTCATAACTCAAATAAAGTCTATGGATTAGAATCCTAGGCCCATTAAAATTGTAGCTTATATAAAGGCAGATTTTGCCCCTTTTCAAGGCAGATTTTTGACGTTAATTTCATTATGAGCTTTGAGATAGATCTCTGTGTTTATTGAATTCCTATTATGGGGAGAACTAGGATGCATGCATCTTAAGGTACATGTAGAGGTTGATTCTATGATACTCATATTTATCATAGAATTGATCCCCAGGTAGGCATTTGATTAAACCTCTGGTTTACATTCGTCTCTAGTGTAGTAGTTGGCTGGGGGTTAATGTATGTTTGATTGGGTTTCTACGACATAATACGCGTCTTCCATCTCTGTTATTTTCCATCCTTCTATTTTGCGTATCTTTTCGTTGGATTGCACGATCTATTCCTTTTTGTTGTTTAATTTCAAATTTTATTCCATTGGTGTGTTTATGTTTGTTTTACAAGCAAAAATTTTATTCACAAACCAAAGATAAATACAAATTACATCCATCCTCCCCTATACTCGGCAGTTAAAAACTATATTTACATCCGCTTAGGCAGGGTGCGGGTTGGTCATTCTTACTTTGATCCTGACCAAGCAAAAACTAGTAAAGCAAGATAATCCATAAGAAGCTTGACCTCTGTATCGTACCTGGTCTGAAGACTAGGTTATCTGTGCTTAGGGCCCTTGATTTGTAGCTCCTTGACTGACTATCTTGGCCTCTATTCTTCTAGCCCCTTGGTGTACATGTCTACTTCCTCATTGGCATCACTCTGATCAGAATCTCTTGATGTCCTGCTACTATGATTAGGTGGAATGTTGTGCGCCACATTTGACCTAATATCATTCTACATCTTCCTGCTTCTCTGCACAATTTACCTTTTATCCAGATATACATCCAGTCGGATTTATTACCCAGTTTGTGAATGTATACTCAAAATCTTGTCTCTTACTGTTGCTTTTGATCCACATCCAACAGTGTCTTTGTAGCTTGTGTATTATGTCCTCCGTGCTGCTTTCTCTGTCTGTGAAGTGGATCTCATTACGTTCTTTCCAGATCATCCATTGCATTGCTAACCATGTCATCTTCCATTTCTCTTTGTTTGCTCCATGGGGTGTCATTTGTATGAACTATTCTAAGGATGGTAAATTACTATGCCCAACCGAGTTGTTCAACCATTTATGCACTCTGTTCCATACAGCCTTGACCTTCACGCACGCATAGAAAATATGCTCTTCATCCTCTTGCCCTTCTTTACACAGTGTGTAGGGAATTTGTCGATCAGCGTGTATTATGTCCCTCTTTTGGAGATTCCTCTTTGTTGGTAGTCTATTCTGTAACAACCTCCATGCAAAAATAGACACTTTCTTGGGGATTTGTTTGCTCCACACCTGCTCTGGCCTGGCTGTTTCATAATCAGGGTATGGATTGGTTGTCTGCTGTATTAGTTTGTTGTAGGCATCCCCCTCTATGTTGTCCATATGCCAATAGGTATCCATCTTTGCTTCTTGTGGATTATTTTCCTACAAGCAAACGATTAGGTTAGATAAATCCCTCAACTCCCCTTCGTACAACCGCCTTGTCCATCCCCAATTCCATACCCCCCTCCACCCACTCCCATGCTCTGCAATCATCTTCCCTCTCATTTCTATATGTTCTATACAACCTCGGATACCTCGCAGCTAGTTTTCCCGTACCCAACCATACATCCTCCCAAAATCTGATATTGGTTCCATACCCTACTCTCATGCTCACCTTATCTTGAAATCCAAATTCCCCAATTGTTATTTGAAGATCTGACCAATACCTAGACACCTCCCTTACCCCTTTCCGTACTGCTCCCCCCTCCACTAAAGCTGTTCCAGCATTTCCCATCTCCCTCAGCTCCCCTGCTTTTAACTACCTCTCTCCCCATATTTTGATCTTGTCACCACCTTCCAAAGCTCATCTCTCCCTTCCAATATACGCCCCCCACTTGCCTAACATTGCTTTGTTAAAAGATTCTATTTTTCTGAGTCCTACCCCTCATTTCCTATAGGTAAGCACAATTTTTCCCAAGCTATCCAACAATTGTTTTTCCTCTCCGAGGTACTTCCCCTCAAAGCAAATGCTCTTTGGATGCTCTCTATCCTACGGGTTATAGATTTAGGGGCTAGGTAGCAACTAAAGTAGTGAGATGACAATGCCGATAATACTGAGTTAATGAAGATAGTGTTTCCTCCAACCGAAAGATGACTATTCTCCCATGATCCTAAAACTTTAGTAAATCTATAAATAATTGGACTCCACGTGGCTGTTTTCCTTGGATTTGCACCCACCGGGAGACCTAAATATGTGAATGGTATCTCCCCTTTCCTACAATTCAAATACTTTGCCATTTTCATCACTGTGACATCCTATAAATTTACTCCTATCAATTGACTTTTCCAAAAATTGATTCTCATGCCTGATAGAAGTTCAAAAGTGTGCAATAATGCTTTTATTTTTCTAACGTTTTCCCAAGTAGCTGCACCAAAAAGTATAGTGTCATCTGCAAATTGCAGATGAGACCCTTCACCTTATCCTTACCTACTATCACTGGTTCATACAGCTGCAGTGTCACTGATTTTATGATCATTGCAGCAAGGCCCTCTACCACAATAAGAAATAAGAAAGGAGATATAGGTTCCCTTTGTCTTAATCCCCTTTGAGGTTGAAATTCTTTTGTTGGAGCACCATTGATTAGCACTAAGTTTGTTGCTGATTGCAGACACTCCCTCACCCACCATTTCTAGCACACTGGTAGCCCCATTCTCTCTATGACATCTTCCAAATAGTCCAAGTTCACCATGTTGTAGGCTCTCAAAATAAATCTTGAATATCAGAGTTTTTAGTCCTTTTCTCTTTATTTCATCTGTAGTTTCATTTGCTATCATAATGCCATCTACTAGTTGTCTCTTCCCAATGAAAGCCATCTGACTACTTGAAATAACTTCCTCCAAAACGTGGTTCAATCTATTGGCCAATACCTTGGATATTATTTTATACATATAGCCCACCAGTGTTATGGGCTTGTAGTCCGAAACTGTCATTGGTTCTTTATTCTTTGGTATCAGAACTATATGAGTTGCATTTGCCCCTCTTGGAATCTTGCAGTTTTTGTAAAATTCTATCATCACCTGTACAATGTCTTGTTGTAAAATCGATAGGAAATGCTTTATGAAAGCAAAGTTCAATCTGTCTAGCGCGGGACTTTCATGCTCCCACATGCTTTAATGGCTTGGAGTATTTCTTCTTCACTAAATGACTCTGCCAGCCTCCTTTTTGAGTCTTGGGATATGGATTTTAATGTCAACCTCCCCATTCTTGGCCTAGACTGTTGTGTTTCCTTAAATCTATTTTCAAAGTGTGTCAAGAAACAGTTCTTGATCGATGCAACTTCTTCCAACCATCTGTCTTCATCCCATACCCCTTGTATTGAGTTTATTCTTGTTTTATTCCTCACCCATCTATGAAAATATGCTGTATTAGCATCTCCTTCTTTCATCCATGCTATCCGTGACTTTTGGTACCAGATACTCTGCTGCTTCTTGATATAATTTCTGTCTCCATTCTGTTGTCGGTCTTGATTTTTCTCCATTGATCACTATATCCTCTACTTCATGTTATAGATTAGCTAGTTGCTTCAACACCTTATTTCTTTCTGCTTCAATATCTCCCCTCCCTGCTTTACTCCATTCTATTACTTTTTGTCTCACTGCCTTTATCTTTTTTTTTTACTCAAAATCCTGCGTAGTCAATGATACTAGTAGCACGCCATGTCCTCATAATCATCTCATTGTACTCATCAGATTCCAACCACTAGTCCCATACCCTCATGGGCTTGTGTCCCCAATTCTGTATTGCAGTACCTAACTTTATTGGACAATGGTCAGAATCATGGCAATCCAGACCAACTTGTATCGGCTGTAGATCATTACCTAGCCACTTGTCATTGACTAGGAAGCGATCCAATCTACTCATAGCTGATAGGGATTTGAGATACCATGTGTACCTTCTTCTTGTCAATCTTAAACCCATCACTGCCATATTTTCCACGAACTCTCTTAATAGCTCTATTTCTCTGTTATTAATGCTTGAAGGGCTGCCCTTTCTTTCTGAACTCTACAAAAGTGCGATAAAATCTCCCATCAAGCACCATTTATACCCATTTTTACCTCTTTGGATCTCTATTAGTCTATTCCACTGCTTTTTCTTTGCTTCTAGTTCTGATGGCCCATATATGTTCATCATATGTGACAGAATATCTTCCCCCTCCTAGTAGCCTGACACTCCCGGTACTCCTTCATCAAATAATTCTTGTTTTCTGAATCTTGTTGCATCCCATATACGAATCAAGCCACCTGATTTTCCTTGAGAGTTCTTGTATGCCCAATCAAAGTTTTTATCCTTCCACATTGTTGCACAAAATTTCTTTGTAACCTCCTCCTTTTTTGCCTCTCGGAAACTCAAAAATTCAATTCTGCTCTCCATCACCAATTTTCTGACTGTCCTTCTCATTCCTGCCCCCCCTAATCCTCTCACATTATATGATAGTATCTGCATTATTTACACCATGAATTTCCTTCTCCTCACTTCTTTGCTTTGATTTTTCTGCTTCATTCACATTTCTAATTTCTATTTGCAGTAACTCCTCCGTGGCGTTTGTGTCCCCTTGTATGTGTTCCAACCCCAGTGCTTTCCCAAATCTTAGTGCATTCTCTGCTTCTATTCATTGGTTCCTTGTGTTAGTTGCCATAATAGCACTATCTGATATCGAGGTTGATGGTTTGCATACTTGTTCACCTTTTCTCTTGCCTCCCTCTATTCTCTAAGGTTTACTTTCCAGGAATATGCTCCACTCCTCAATTATACACTCATTTTGTATTCTTTGGTGTGTTTTCTTTCTTGTCTTGCTTCCCTTCTGTTTCTGTTTCTTTGATTTGTTGATCTTGTCTAGGTTTACCATTTTTTGTCTTATGGAAGTGTGTTTGGGTAAGAAGCTTTCATCTGCCTGTTTTGCATCCTTCTCATCTATACTTTTTTTTTTACTGTGCTCATCTAACCTTTGTCTATCCTTCTTCATACAACTATAGACTATCTGCCTGATATCTTCTTCTATCTCGTTCTTCAGTATCTGATCTATGCCCCCCTATTCAATCTGTTTCACTGGTCGTTCATCCTTTTCAACTGTTGTCCCTGTCCTCACCAGATGCTCCTAGCCAATATCCCCTTCAAATGTCACTCCCATTGCACACTGTGTTTCTTGTGTTTCTTGTATCTATTCCATTTCAGTCTCTTTAGAGTACCCCTTTTCCAGGTTCGTTTCCTCATCCCAATTTATTTGTGATACTGACTTTCCCTTTTCCGGCATTTCATCTAATTTTACTGGTTGCCAAAATTTATTTGTGATACTGACATATCTTCAACAAATTTCTTGTCACCCATCTCTACCACTCTAATCTCATACGTTTGTCCATCTATGTTCACAGTCATCAACTGGTCCACCTTACTTTTTATGCCCACTTGGATTAACATTTGAGCAGCTTCCAAGTATCTTTTCTGTACTGTGGTGTCATCCACCTTTCACTTTGCCTACTGTTGCTCCTATGGCCTCAAAGATTTGTATTTTCCATGCGTGGTATGGTATACCATACATCTTAACCCAGCATAGTCTTTCTTTGGGTGGTGGTTGCTCGATCCCTTCTATCACATGATTTATCCACTGCCCAAGCCATTCCCTATCATTTTTCAACAGATTCTTGAGATCTTTGTCCTCCTCTTCCCATATCAGTATCTTACCAGCTCCCATAGGACTCACATTTATGTTCAAGTATCCTCCTCTTTTCAGGTTAGTGTGCAATTCTCTCCAACCTTTTTTATTCTTCAACTATGCTACCCTGCTATATTTCAACCAAAGGGATTCTTCTTTTGTTGTCCTAAATGTCAGGCACCGGTAGTTGTTTGTTCCTGCTGCCTTCATACTCACACAATTTCTTCTTTTCTTGTTCCTTCCCCAAGTATCTCTTGATATGTTCGTTTCACTCCCAACCTTTCATTCTTTCCCCCATCTTTCGACAGGTTTTTTTGTTCTTTCACTTTCTTCGATCTTATTCCTTCACCCCTTGCAAATCTAGCCACATTAGACTTAATTTTGTATGTACCTATCCACACATTATTCAATTTTCCATTCTAATGTCTCCACACAACTCACATCCTCGTATGTAGCAAATCCAAACTTCATTCCCGCTCTTGACAACTTGTTAGGAATCAGAAAATCACTTACCTTACCTTGGGCCTCAAATAAACTCCTTAATGTTCTAGGATTGCCTGTTGGTGGGAAATTGGATATGTAGAAGGTAATCCGGCTTCGTTGTTGATTACTGATGTTAGCTCCAGTCGCCACTCTCAGGACAAATTCACTATGAACATTACCTCGTGTATATCTAAACTCTGCCATCTTAATACTTCTGTGTACCTTAGTTGCGCGGTTCGGTTTAGGGTTCCTATTTGGGTTTTCTACGGCTGCTATGGCTTTCCCTTGCCTAATCTCCTGCCGGAGTTGTTTTGACCACTGGGAAACGACAGTCCATTTGGTGGTGGCGTTGGTCATTTGGGATATGTGGGTATACTATAGAAAATGATGAAAAGGTCCCTCCCCGGTGCACGAATCGCGACACCAGGGAGATGCGTTACAGAAATTGAGGTGTTACTGCTGTTTTGGTGGTTTTGTGTATGTTGAGTGGGTAGAGGAAGTACTATGTCCGATCATTGGGTCGCCGGAGTTGTGTTTCTCTCACTCTCGCTCATTGGTTTATCTCACCTAATTGGTGTGTTTATGTTGATAGAATAAATTCCCAACTCTAAGTTTAAATTCCGTGAACGAAAATTCACATCATTTGGTATCAAAGTCAGGTTGGAATTATTCTTGTTTAGAGATTCATTCATATATTTAGAATCCTAATCGTTTCTTGTTTTTCATATCAAAATTTTGAAAATTGGCCCCTCTTTTAGTCCAAAAAGCCTGTAAGGAGTTTATCTTCGAGATTCATCTATAAGGATTTAGGAGTCTCATTTTTCAATTCTGTTTTCACTTTTCGAGTCCTTGTAAGATCCTGCTCGACATAGGATTTTTTTTTGAAAAAAATTAAAAAAACAAAGTATTATTTTATTAAAAAATAAATAATAAAAAAATTGAGATGAAATTCTATTAGTCGAATATACAATATCTTTCATCCTAGGAATGAAATTTTGATTTTTATGAGTGATTTTCTTAATTTTTGGGGTATTTTTATCCAATACCTTCCTGATTTTGTATTGAGCTCTTTGCTTCAGGATTCATTTGTAGTGCTTTGCTGACCTTGTTTCTTGTCTGATTTGCATCCATCAGTAACTTTTTGCATCTTAGTTCTCATTGTACTTGAATTGGAATTTGAAAAACAAAGATAGTTGTAAAAGCGAGTGAACCCGTCCCCTCACTATATTCTAGACTTTTTAAGAGAAACTGGGAAGAGTGAATTTTTGGTGTTACATCCGAGGAATCGAGCACCAGATTGATTTCGCGCCGGGTTCGGTCATCCCTAACCGACCAGCCTATAAAGCCAACCCTCAAGCGATCCAATAACTTCAAAGGCAAGTCGAAGAACTCCTTGCCAAATGTAAGATCCGAGAGTCCCTTTCTCCATGTGTTATCCCTGTGATTCTCGTGCTTAAGAAAGATAATACCTGGCATATGTGTATTGATTGTCGGGCTATGAATAAGATTACTATCAGTATAGACATCCTATTCCTCGTGTAGATGACATACTTGAAGACTTATGTGGCTCTGTGATTTTTTCTAAAATTGGTCTTGCTAGTGGTTACCATCAAATCCGGATGAAAGAAGGAGATGAATGAAAAGATACTTTTAAGACAAAATTTGGTTTATATGAGTGGTTTGTAATGCCTTTTGGTTTGACAAATGCACCCTCTACTTTCATGCGATTAATGAAAAGTTTGTTGTGGTGCACTTTGATGATATACATATATAGTCGAGACATAAATGAGCATGCTACACATTTGTCTAATGTTCTTGCAGCCTTGCATGAGAACAAATTGTATGCTAAGATGTCTAAGTGTACCTTTTGTGTTAACAAAGTTGTATTTCTTAGTTTTATTGTGAGAAAAGATGGAGTTAAGATAGACAAGTCTAAGGTGAAAGCCTCACGTGACTGGCCAACACCCAAGAGCGTGAGTGATATTTGGTCCTTTCATGTGTTAGCAGGTTTTTACCATCAGTTTGTGAAAGATTTTTCAACAATGCGCCTCCCTCAATTACTTGGTAAAGAAACATGTTCGTTTTAAATGGGGAGAGGCTCAAGAAAATGCTATGAACATTATGAAAAATGATCTTACGAATGCTCTCATGCTTGCTTTACCGAATTTGACCTCTACCAACTCGATCATGTTGATCCATTACTTGTCAGCATCTAGTTTGGCTTCTTCTTGCTTCCTCACACCTTCCAGCAATATGTTCAATGCTTCCCTCATCTTCTTGGTCCTTGCGCGAGTCATTGGGACACCCATATCTTTCAAAGGATCAACAAGGTATGTGTGGGCTCGTCCATTCGCATCATTCCCTCCCTCATGGGAAGGATTCTTCCACGAATCGAAAACATCAAGTTCACGACCCTCTGCAATATCAAACAGACTCAAATCAGCCACATTGAATGTAGCACAAACGTTAAACTCACCTGGTAGGTCAATCACACAGGTGTTGTCATTCACACACCTTAACACTTGGAATGGGCCGCCGTCCCTAGGATCCAACTTGGTCTTGGTATGGTTAGGGACACAAATCTTATGAAAGTTTATCCAAACCCAGTCATCTGGTACGAACATCATTGCCTTACGATGCTTGTTAGGAACTCATGCATTATGCTCATTCTTCTTGAGATTCTTTTCGTGAACCTCTCGGTGTAGATCCTGCACAAACTCGGCTTTTCGTTTGCCATATCGATCAAGAAATTTAATAGTAGGCAAAACAGATAAATCCAAGGGGATGAGGGGGGTTAAAACTGTATACAACCTCAAAAGGAGAATATTCGGTGGTTGTGTGAGTTGTACGGTTATAAGCAAATTCAGCAATAGGAACACAAACCTCCCAATTCTTTGTGTTATGATAGATTAGTGCTCGAAGGAGGGCACCCAAAGTGTAGTTCACCACATCAGTTTGGCCATCCGTCGGGGGAGAGCCATTGCAGAGAAGAGTATTTTCGTCCCTAACTTACCCCATAAGGTCTTCCAAAAGTAATTCAAGAATTTATTATCACGATCACTAACAATGGTACGAGGTACACCATGTAAACGAACTATTTCATGAAAAAATAATTCAGCAACATGCTTTACATCATTAGATTTATTGCAAGCAATGAAATGAGCCATTTTTTAAAATCTATCAACTACCACAAATAGGCTATCATTACCATGCGAAGAAGTAGGCAAACCAAACCAAAAATCCATAGAGATGTCAATCCAAGGAAGCATGGGAACGGGTAGGGGCGTGTACAACCCGTGAGGTAGTGAATTAGATTTTGCTTGTCTACATGCAATGCACAAAGTACAAAATCTCTCAATGTCTTTTCGCATGTTAAGCCAATAAAAATGTACGCAAAGAATGTCATAAGTCTCAAGAACACTGAAATGTCCCATTAGAATTCCAATATGCAACTCTCGAACTAGTAGCTCATGTAGGGAACACATAGGCACACATAAACGATTTTTCCAGAAAAGGAAACCATTATTTCAAAAATATTTGTTAAGTGCTCTGTGTTCACATGATGAAATGATAGATGAAAAATCAGAATCCTTCTCTTACAAATCTTTGATGTACTCATAATTAAGCAATTTGAATCACATATAGCAAGCACATACGCTCTTCGTGACAATGCATCAGCAACAATATTTTCTTTTCCTTTTTATACCTGATAACATAAGGAAAGGATTCGAGGAAAGCACTCCATTTTCATGCCTCTTATTCAATTTATCCTGAGCGTTCAAATATTTCAACGATCATGATCAGTATAATTAACAAATTCCTTGAGCCTCTAGTAGTGCTGCCAATTTTCTAATACCCTAATCACATACAATTCCTTATCATAAGTGGGATAATTCAAAGTAGCAATATTCATGTTTTCATAAAAGAAAGCAATAGGTCTACCACCTTGTAATTACGGCACCTATGCATACGCCTCAGGCATCACATTCTAGCTCAAAATAATGTGCCCTTAGCCTAGTCGTGGCCGACGAGATTGTGAACACAGAGTTGGTCTATTCAAGAAGAGAGGAAGTTGTATCATAAGAGGTTTCATTTATTGTTGAAAAACCAAAAGAAGGTTTGAGTTCTCCAGCCGACATCATGGCAGTCCCTGTAACTGATTTCTTACTTGAGGAAAATAGGAGAAAGGGTTCAAGTTCTCTTTACCGAGTGGAGCTGCCTAAATCAGATCACCTTGTTTGGCTTGTACCAGGACCCACAACAGGTTTGAATGCAGTGCCATCACGATGGGATTGGACAGGAATATTTCAAGAAATATCAGATCTTGATAGTGCACCAATGGTCATGGCGAGTGTGATTTTTGGTTCGGACTTGGAACAAGATAGTTTTGAAGATGAACCACCTTTCAAGTTTGCAATGGTTTTGTGTCTTGTTTCGAGATATCTTATGTGAATAATCCTTATGATATATTGAAGAAGGTCAATCGCAAGGTCAAAATTCAAGGGTGAATTTTTTTCAAGAAATTGGGAATGATACGGTCTTCGATAGGAATCCCGATCTTGTTACTATCTTATGTAAAGTATTCTAATTCACATAAAGATTTGGATTCGAGGACAAATCCTTTCTAGGATGGAGGGGATGATGTGAATGTTGGAGGCCATAGACGAATTTGGATTCTTACATAGTTTCTTCCAATATGAGGCAAAACACAATTTCATGGTTTCTTCCAATCCGAGGCACAAATGTTGTCGGATCGTTCTGAAAATTTAATTGGAGTCAGAGGACTCATTGGACGTCTTCTTGTGCAAATGGTAGTTGAAGAACTCCTTGCCAAAGGTAAGATCCTAGAGTCCCTTTCTCCTTATGCCACTCCTATGATTCCCGTGCCTAAGAAAGATAGTACATGGAATATGTGTGTTGATTGTAGGGTTGTCAATAAAATCACCATCAAGTATTGACATCCTATTCCTCGATTAGATGATATGCTTGAAGATTAAAGTGGCTCTGTGATTTTTTTCTAAAATTGATATTGCTAGTGGTTACCATCAAATCCGAAAGAAAGAAATGAATGGAAAGCTGCTTTTAAGACCAAATTCGGTTTATATGAGTGGCTTGTGATGCATTTTGGTTTGATAAATGCACCTTCTACTTTCATGCGATTAATAAATCATTTGATTAGGCAGTTTATAGGAAAGTTTGTGGTGGTGTATTTTGAAGACATACTCATATATAGTCGAAACATAGATGAACATGCTACACATATTTCTTGTGTTATTTTAGCTTTGTGTGAAAACAAAATGTATGCTAAGATGCCTAAATGTACATTTTGTATTCTCAAAGTTATCTTTCTTGGTTTTACTGTGAGCAAGGATGGAGTTGAGGTAGAGGAGTTTAAGGTGAAAGTCATACGTGAATGGACAACACCCAAGACTATTTCATGGGTTAGTATTTTTTTATCGTCGGTTTGTAAAAGATTTTTCAACAAAGGCCATTCCCTTGAATCATTTAGTCAAGAAAAATGTTCATTTTGAATGGGGCAAGGCTCAAGAAAATTATTGTAACATTCTGAAAAATGATCTTACAAATGCTCCCATGCTTGCTTTACCGAATTTTGATCTTACTTTTGAGCTGGAATGTGACACCTCTAGCGTAGGTATAGATGCCATGATTTTGCAAAGTGGTAGACCGATTGCATTCTTTTCAAAAATTTAATGGTACTACTTTGAATTATCCCACTTATGATAAAGAGTTGTATGCAGTGATTATGGCATTAGAGAATTTGCAGCATTACTTGAGGCCCAAAGAATTTGTATTCACACTGATTTTGAATCTCTGAAATACTTGCATGGGAATAATAAGTTAAATAAGAGGCATGCTAAGTGGAGTGCTTTCCTTTAATCTTTTCCTTATGTAATAAAATAGAAGAAAGGAAGATAAAATTTTGTTTCTGATGCATTGTCGCGTGGGGCTAATGTGTTTGCTATATTTGATTCGAAGTTGCCTGGTAACGAACACATTAAAGATTTGTATGAGAAGGATTCTGATTTTTCATCCATCTTTTCAGCATGTGATCAAGGAGCTTTTAATAAATATTTTTAAAACAATGGGTTTTTTTCTCGAGAAAATCGTTTATGTATGCCTATGTGTTCCCTGCGTGAACTGCTCGTTCCTGAGTCATATAGTGGAGGTCTTATGTGACATTTTGGTGTTCCTAAGACATATGATATTCTTTGCGAACACTTTTATTGGCCGTACATGCGAAAAGACGTTGAAAGATTGCATGCTTCATGTATTGAATGTAGGCAGGCTAAATCAAATTCATTCCCTCACGGTTTGTACACGCCCCTACCCGTACATGTGCACCCTTGGATTGATATTTCTATGGATTTTGTGCTTAATTTGCATATTTCTTCGCGTTGTAATATGATAGCCTATTTTTTTGTGGTTGATAGCTTCTCTAAAATGGCTCATTTCATTCGATGTAAGAAATCTAATGATGCAAAGCATGTGGTTTAATTATTCTTTCGTGAAATTGTTTGGTTACATGGGGTCCCTCACACCATTGTTAGTGATCATGATGTTAAATTTTTGAGCTACTTTTGGAAGACCTTTTGGTGTAAGTTAGGGACGAAACTTCTTTTCTCTACCATGGCTCATACACAGACGGAAGCTTGTGTGCCTATTGTTGAACTTGCTTATAATCGTACAACTCACACAAATACTTATTATTCTCCTTTTGAAATTGTTTACGGTTGTAACCCTATCACCCCCTTGGATTTATCTATTTTGCATAGTACTAAATTTCTTGATCTAGATGGCAAACGAAAAGCCAAGTTTGTGCAGGATGTTCACCGCGAGTTTCACGAGAAAATTCTCAAGAAATACGAGCATAAAGCACGAGTGGCAAACAAGCATCGTATGACAATGTGGTATGCGAACCAGGAGACTGGGTGTGGGCGAGCTTTTGTAACATTCATTTTTCTAATCATACCAGAACCAAGCTGGATATCCCATGCATGTAAATGATAACGCCTATGAGATTGATCTACTAGGTCTGTACAATGTTATTGCTACTTTCAACGTGGCTGATTTGAGTCCTTCTAATATTACAGATGGCCGTGAGCTCGATGTTTTGGATTCGAGGACGAAATCCTTCCCAGGAGGAAGGGGATGATATGAATGTACGAGCTCACACGTGCCTTACTGATCATTTGAAGGATATGAGAGGTCCAATGACTCGCGCAAGGACCAAGAAGATGAAGAAAGCATTGATCGTATTACTGGAAAACGTGAGGAAGCAAGAGGAAGTTAAATTAGAAGCTAGCACGCCATGGATCAATGTGTTGGAACTAGTGGAGGCCGACGTTGAATGTGGGGACCATGACCCCGCCTGGAGCTACAAATGCCAGGAGTTGCAATTAAAGATGAAGTTATTTTCCCTATTATTTTTGTTAATTCAATTAAATTATGGACATGTAATTTTTGGCCACTTATAAGTAAATTAGGCCCAAATTAGACTTCTTATTATTTTGGTAATTTCCTATTTTGTAGGGATTAATTCTATTAGAAATTTATATATTTTCATTAGCTTTTAATACAATGGCGGAGCTAAGGGGACAAGGGGGCCATGGTCTCCCTGCATATTAAAAACAAATTATATGTAAAAAAAATTTATTTTTCTAATTTGGTCCCCCTAAATATTGTAATTGCATTTATATTGTACATATAACCTGCTTGGATCAACTAGTAGAATCTCCACTTTTAGAACTTATTGTGCAGGGTTCGAATCCTTGAGTTGGGTACGATTTGTACCCTGGTGGTTCAATATAAAAGCGAACAGAGTGACCACTAGACAAAGAAACACAGATTTTTATCAACTTTATTAGTCTTTACTCATATATTTTTTGAATAGTTTTGAATATTATTTTACAGTTATTTAATATAATTATTTCTAATAGTTTAATATTTTGCTAGATTGTTGGTGCTCTAATATCAATGTGTATTTTTTTAATTATCTGTTGAAAAAAACGATCATTATAGTTATTGTCTAAAATATTTAAATATTGTTGAAATATCATTTTTATCAAAAATATTAATATTACATTTTTTTATAGGTTGATTTGCCTTGTTTTAACTTTTACAGTTTTTATCGCAATATCTATATGTGTAAACCGACTGGACCAGATTCAACCCGACCCGACCCACTTGGTAGAAAAAGATTGGCCCCCTCTCTCACAAATTCCTGGCTCCGCCCCTGGTAATCGCTGAAGAACATTGGATTGTTGATGTTGAATCCACAGTGCATTGAGGCTCTTGTTAGTGAGCTCACAAACGTGGACGTACGCTAATCTCGAAAGAGGTTGGTTGAACCCTGGGACTTAATCGAGGTGTTCTTTACTGTTTAGATTTCTTGAGGAAGTTAACGACTGAATCCAAAAGAATAAGATTACAAGAAGAATAAGATAGGTGCTGAGTTCTAACACATCTCTTGGCATCGTTTGGCGGAGCATAATCAGAAACATTTTTGAAACGCGTCAGTGACACCGAACAATGTATTACAAAGAGCACAAGTGTGTAACTGGAGATGGTTAAAGGCAAAATTCAAAGCTTTAAAATCAATGGAATGCCTTCGAGGTTGTAATTAAGATTTGTCTCGAGACATTTAGGTGATATTTCAGTATGTATGGTCTTTGACTTTTTGGACAATTGCTCGTCATTAATAATGTAGACCATAATTAGAACGGATCTAATCAACTGGAAATAAAACTGAATAAGCAGGAACGAATCCGAACACGAGCGAACCGTATTCGATACTTACTTGATGCGGAAGCGTCTCTGGATCGTAGTCTCCGGGATTGAATTGATCACGTTGAA
>JAOWBN010009378.1:0-11048 GCA_028565015.1 Pinguicula moranensis | reverse complement strand
TTAGGAGTATGATGATGTTCTGAAAATTCATTAGGTGGAAGACATTGTTCGTGCTGCTAAGAGGGCATGTTACAGATTCATTCCAATGTATTTCAGTATTTGTGATCGTTTTTCATCAGCTTGGGCCCTTTCAATTGTGAGGAAGTTTGATCCTTAAAATATCTTGAGGTTTCCTAGCTTGGTCAGTTTTCTTGAAGTTTCTTCATCAGTTTGAGGTAACAATGATCGTGTGTCTCGTGTTAAAATCCCAAGTAGAAATGCTTCCAGGAACTTGAGATTGGAAAGTTCAAAGTTTCAGAATAATTATCAATGAATCATCAGAGCAATCTACATTGAAGTCATTAACCCACGATCGTCCATCTTGGACATGTCAACATTTTTGGAATTGATTGGTCTATCTTTACAGCCACTAGGTCATCGAACATCGATGGTGATATAAATTGTCATATAGTAGGTTCATTGATTCTATGGGCTAATGAAGAAAAAGACGGATTCCAAAACAATGGTTGCTGTCCCATGGGACCACGAAATGCAATAACAGAATATTCATTGCAGCTATGAAACACAAACAGTCCTCTTCAACATTCTCAATAGTCCAATTTGTCAATGACATGAAAAGAAGGCAAAACCACTTGTATTTGAGAAAGAATTCTCGTGGGCCAACAGACTGCAAATCTCATTATTTATTCACATGGGAAATTTATTTAGAGTCAGAATCTTCATTTTTCTTGTGTAAGCACATGGTTCTGAGGTGAACAAGCAGCTCCAAAAAACATAGATAACTTAAGCGCTTCCCTGCTAATGAACCAACAGACATAAGTAGCATATGTATAGCTCATACTCTTCGTTATTCCCGGCAGATCAGATTAAGAAGCTGCAGCAACAGGAGGCCAGCGAGATGATTCTTGCCAGAAGAACTTGGAGGGTGAATTAATTTCATGATGAGGCTTAATGCCATCGTCCTTGTTGTCTGCATCATCATCCTCGGCATCCCACAGGAATCAGACGTATGAACCTAGCACGCAAAAATCAGATATACACACATACACATTCTGGAAATTGAAGTCGAAACCAGAAAGGACAAGGAAATGCATGAAAATCTTCACTTAGGGCAACATACCATTTAAGAAAGATTATCATTTTACTCAATACAGTTTATATTGAGTTCAACATAAAATCTAGCATCATTCCACGATTAATAATAACAAAATATGTACAAAAACATTTAGTAATCAAGCAAAGCACAGGGATACGTCAAAGTTTTACACTTTGGGCCACATATCAGGGATAGAAAATAAGAAAAGAAATCAAGATTTTTTCGAAGACGCCATGACGATAAACACTGAGCTGGCTGCATCACAAAGACAAATAGAGGTACAAGAAGAAACCTAATTTGTACGTGTCCTGCACACATCAATTTCAATTCATCATTCCATGTAACAGAGGTGCAATAAACTGGATCTCAGAATTCTAACATGAGATTCAATTTGTTTCAAAATAACAGGAAAGTTAACGAATTCAGAAACAGGGCCTCACCAGTCCTTTGGATCAGTTTTCACAGCTCGATCAATATAACTTCCACAACATAAAGCTGCAAAATCATAACCAAAACCAGTTTCTGCCCCAAAAAGAAAAGTAATGAAACATTGTTGTATCTTGCCCTCATCCAGCAAATACAGGTAACCCATCACTCAATCGGTACCAAATAATTATAAGACCCATGCAAGTGACCTTAATTAAAATAAAACACCCCTCAAAAAAATATAAAAAAACCCTCAAACCAGATCCGGTCACAGACTTTCTATGAACACTCAAAACGCAGAAACAGAACAACGCACGGAGAACCTGAAATTGATGACTTAGGAGGAGAATCCCTAGAATAGAAGCCAAATAAATCCAGATAAAAATTGTAATCCAACACAAAAGATCTCAATTTCATGTATTATAAATCACAGGCACAGCCAGTCATGATCCCTTATGCAAACCAAATAAAAGGACAACGGAACCTAAGACAATCTTTAAGATAGAAGAAGATTTTCGATACGGGCGGGAAGATGCGATAAATTTGAGGCGGCTGATGCGGCGTCGTTTCATCCTTCCCACAGGACCCTGTTTCTCTCTCGGCGTACACAATCCGGAATTATCTGACAAAGTTTAGGAGTTGAAGGTGAGGTTTTCTGGTGGAAGGGTTTGACGCAGGAAGCCGCAAGAGAAACAGCGAGCTGCGAGCAGGAGGATGCGATTTTTGTGATTGGAAGCGAGAAGAACGAAGTTTTGGAAGGGGTTGACGCAGAACGGAGGACAAGAGAACGGCGGAAGGTGTTCCGGTGGAATTGTACGTACCTTGGAAGGATGAGCAGAGATTTCGAATCTGGAAGAACGAAGACAAGCTGCTGTTACCGCCAAAATTTTGGCGGAAATTTCTTTGCTCGTGGAAAGCAATGTCGTGCGCTATTCGTGTGCTTCTCGTCGTGCGCCATATCATTTCCGGTACTTTGGCGTAATCTAGAGTAACCAAATGGTTTTTGTTCTAGACCATGGGTTGGAGATTGTCAATCTCAAGTGAACATACATTAAGGATTAGTGGTGATAATTCTAATCTCACTGCCAATCATCCTTCATGTATGGGATTATGCAGTAGAGTTTTCCCAATTATGCTAATGGGAAATTTATTCTCTCAGCCATTGTTTGTCTAGTTTACAATGACATCGCATCAGGGTTGAAGGACAATAAATAAGTAATCTAGGCTCAAATCCAACAAATTACTATTGTCAAGCAAATTACTGTGAATTTGTCGGATAATTGTTTGGAAGAAGAAGTGGGATGAATTTATACCTTCAAGGAACTATATTCAATTTTTCTAGGTGTGTTTGTTAGCGGGATTAGAATAATTCTGACTAATCCAAAATCGCGTGATTACCTGAAATAAAAAATACTCCAACACGTTTGCTAAACACCATCGTGATAATTTCGTAGGATTGCAAAAAAAATAGGGTTTCTAATCTAGTGTTTCGTGACATAGGTTATAATAGTATAATTGATTCACATTATTTAGTAAATTAGTAATTTATCAATCTAACCCCGAATTAATAGTTATCCTACACATCATGTTCACTATGTTCGTAGGGGTTGCGCTAGGATATTGGTTTAGGATTGTATTTTTACCAACGGTCGTTCTTCTATTAGGGTGCATTTTTATTGGAATTAGGGTTGGAAATTTTTACCCTATTAAATCCTAAATCACTTTCGTTTGAATATTAATCATCGCAAGCTTCCCAGTTTTCAATTATTCCACCCGATAAAAAATGTCTGCAAAGAGGCCCCTTATGGTATCAGATGATTCCATAGAGGAGCATGCACCTCTACTCCTGTGATGTTGTCTAAGATCTGACTTGGCGCATCTTGGAAATGCCAATAGAGATTGATCCACTATTTGTGGATGATAAGATCTTAAAAGTGGAGGATAGATACCAATCGTCCACAACATCCAACACCTTACTTGAAGGAGAGAATGAAGTGGAAGATGGGCAATTGGAACGGCTCCCAACGGTGAGATTTCCAAAGTACAAAGATGGAAAACGCCTCTGGTTCATGGGTATGTAGGAAATCAATGCTACACTATGTGTCATAAGTATCAAACTGATGCGGAAGCGTAAAGACAAGTGTGTGAATAATTAAAATTTAAAGAGTTCCCTATCAAGTATCCATGCTGATTTACATAGCCTTATAGCAAGAGCAAGAAGAAATTTATACGTTTTCTTGAAGCTTTCACAAAGTTCTTCAAATGTAGTCTCCTTTAAGGTGCTAAAGTGACCACCATCTATAGAAGTCCACACCATCATAACTCTTGGAGGCTTATACAACACCTTGTATAACAATATATGTGTGTTTGTAGAGTGCTAGCTTCTGATTTGTGATCAAGAAGATGAGAAGAAAATTTCACAAACTTTTCACCCCATTTCTCTAGCATGCTCTCGAGAAGATAGACAAAGAGTATGGAATTTCTCTTTGATCTTTTATAGATACACATAAATGCATAAACCTTAACACATATCGATGTAACAAGGTATTTATAGAGTTAGTCATGGCCTTGAGATGCAAACACATGTCCATATTAGTGGATTAACTTTTAATTCTAGCCATACATGTATACATGGCTTTGAACCATCCATGATTTTGTTCAATGGTTTTGTAGAACTCCTTCACTAAACCTTTATATACAACTCTTTGTATATGAATACCCCATGGCATATAATTTCATCAGATGCGCATCCTATGCATGTATTTCAGTTGGAAGAAAATGGCCACTAACTTCATATATCTCATATATGAAGTTGTAGTCAATTTTCACTAACTCATTAGTGGAATCCAACTTTGATCCAACTAACATGAGATTTTGATATAATACAATAAATCCCACTAACTTTAGATAATTATGTTTGTGACCCCATAATTATATTTGAGTCCTTGAAGTATCAAATACTTCAATTCGGCCCCTAAACTCTTTGTTAATTACATTTTGACCCCTCAAGAGTTTGATATTAATGTGTGTGATCCTATATGGTTTCGGGGATAGTATTGTGATAATACTAGGGGCAATACACTTAATCACACTCACTGATGCTAAAATGACACCCGATAGGTTGTCTCGCACAAAATCGTAAGAATGGACTCAAAAAGCTGAAAGCTTTGGATATTATTGAAGCATTCTTTCTAGGTGAGTAAAAGAACGAGGGATGGTCGAGGCATTTATATCCTAAGGCCCTCAACGCTCTACCCCCAGTTATTGGACGCAACCGAACGATCCTTGGACATTTTCCATGATCCGAAAAGAGTGGCTCGTGCCATTTCTTTAGGGAATGGAATTGTCTCAGTCCCAAACAGGATCCTGACGTGTCCTGAAGCGTAGCATCATGTGTCCGCCCATGACATGTCCATGGATCGGGACTTCAGTGGAGATACACTGACATCTACCACAAACTAGCCTCTATAATCAAGGAAGCTATGGTTGGTCCGCACCATGGTCCATGTATTTGAGTCGTGTAGG
Organism: Pinguicula moranensis; assembly: GCA_028565015.1. Taxonomy (NCBI): domain Eukaryota; kingdom Viridiplantae; phylum Streptophyta; class Magnoliopsida; order Lamiales; family Lentibulariaceae; genus Pinguicula; species Pinguicula moranensis. The sequence goes on along the minus strand of JAOWBN010009378.1, from coordinate 6,001 downwards.
GCCAAATTTGGTACCAACGTACTCACAAGGACCTTATACATTTGGTTAGACTCAGCCAAAAGAAAATAGTACGACAAAATAGAAATTTGGCATGGACAACACAAATGTTGTTCCATCGGCCGCAGTAGTGCGCCAGCCTTGACCCGCGGCCGTTCCTCTCGAGGCATTCACCTAATTACTCGTTCAAATTGGGATTTTCTTGGCGCATTCGCTTCCTTACTTCCTTAGCCATGTTCCTATGTAGGCTGGCTCGGTTGTCTTGGATGCTCCTGCATCACTATAAATTCCCAATACCTTGGCAATTGACCATAAATTAACATAATCATATTATGGTTCAAGAATTAAATTCCTTTAATTAATTAATCCCTAATTCATGTTCATTGACCATGAGTGGCATTTACCAATACGTCATGGCCACCAAAGTAATGAGAATAGTCATGTTCGGAGAGTATCCCCTTCAAGAATTAGTTACCGTGTAATTATTATCCCTTTACCTTGATCATACCCCAATCTAGCATATAGAGGTTATTTCCTCTTTTTGTTATATGCTTAAGATTTCTTGTACCATAAATCATGATCATTGATTATTAATTAGAAACTCTTTTCTAATTAAACGTATGCTTTGAAAAGGCTTCTCGTGAGTTCTTATAAGTGGCCATACGTATATCTCCTCCTAACTATTTAGGAGTGGTGAATCCTTTATTGGTCACTCACAATCCTTATATACTTCATATCAACCCTAAAACTACCCACTGTTACCCATTTATGGTATAACTCCAAATAGAATCAAAGGGTGACATTCATACTCAAGATTCCATTGTGATCTCAAGTCTAATGATCAATTACACCTACTATTCTGTAGAGTATCAACCATTGACAATATAGTGAACTCTAGTTTGGCAAATCCGATGTACTTGCCAACTACAAGTATTCATGTTCTAGCTTAGGTGTTACTACATCATAGTTGATGAGATGAACAAGTCCCTTTAAAAGGAAGCGGCTTAGAACATGCTAACCTATCCATATTAGTGATGCATGTCTCACTAATACTATGGTCAGGGATATTTAGTATTGATAACATTATTAGAGTGGTTTTATCATCACAACTCTTTGTGTTCCACTCTAAGTTATCAATATTCAGGCTTCATTATTCGTCATGCAATAAAAGCACTAAATTAAAAAATAATGAAGGTTGCTACTAATCAATATGCTTTTAAATAAAAGTGTTGGTACGAAGGCCCTAGGTGAATGTCCTTAGGGCACAACACTAACAGGGTAAATGATCTTGATGATGAGGATGATGGTGATGATGGTAATTGTCGAATTGGTGGAGTTTCCCGAAGCTTTGATTGTTTTTTATTATGGGGATGAAGAAGATCCCTTATTGTGTTTATAGTTTTCAAACATGTGTTCTTGTGCTTGTTTTTTTTTTTTGGAGGGGGTGGGGTGGGGTGAAAAGCATATGATTTTGTGTTTAGTTTTGTGGTTTTAGAAAATCAATTTATTTTGCTATCGGTGTTTGGTTTTGTTCTATGGATCTGTTGAATGTTTGTTTAAGAACTTATGTTGGTTGAATGTCTGTTTCATAAACATGATTTTGAATCTAGTTTTTTGTTTGCTCTATGTAAGATAGAACTTGGGGATGTTTATGCACCTGTTGAAAGTTGGTAGTAAAATTCGAGTACTTTGATTTGGTAAATAAGTTTGTGCCACAACTTTCCCTGTTAATTGCCGTAACTTAACTAAAAATGATTAAGATTGCCATTTTAACAATCAATCAACCCTAATCAAATGAAAATTATAGTTAAGATGGACTTAATTGTTTGCCGTGGCTTATATACCTAAAATCAAATGAAAATCATATAGGCACACTTGAAAATCAACCCTAATTGGATAAAAATCAACCATAAGCAAAAGTCTTCTTACCCGGACCAACAACAACTTAACTTTTTCCATGTCAACAAACCATAGTCCCACCAAACAAACCCATAATTCAGAAAAAACAATGCAATAGCATACAAATGAACCAACATAATTTTTCTCCCAACATCACATGTTCAACTAGTAATCGCATTACGTGAATCTACCTCCTTCACCGCACCCCACTTCCCCTTGAAAAAGAGCCTCATTAAATCCCCCCTTACTTGATGCCCTTAACTCTTCCAGATCGTACTGCCTGGGGTGCAATATCAGGTGATCTACCAAATCCACAATCTTCTCAAAGTTGAGGTTTTAAAACTCCTCCAAATTCCTTAAAATCCCAGTGGCCTTCATCTCATTGACCTCATAAGTAGCTTGTGTCTCAAACCATCTGGCTCTTTGGTCAAAGAAAACATCAGCTCCTGCAAGTGTTAGAGGCTTTGCTGTAGAAACTATTTTGATCGACGATGGTTGTCTTCTATTCTTGGTGGTGTTGCCACCAGGTACAACAATTGAAGGTTGTGGGGTTACAGCTTTGTTAGATGGACCGTTCTCCTTCTCGTCGAAAGTTCCCTTCTCCTTCCTTTGCATCATCATCATTGTAAGCGTCCACCAAATTCAAATCCTCTACAACTGAAGAAAAGTTTGCACTGACTGATCCTTGAGCCCGGTACTTGCCAAAAAACTCACACCAGTCGTCATAAAAGGGAACGTTTGTTCCCTTTAGACTTGCAAATCTTTTGTTCAACAGTAGAATGGGATTGACAAGATAAGTGACGAGTAATAGGGTTTAAAAAAAAAAGAAACACAACTATACCTTCTCACCTTGACTAGCTCCTTCTGAAGTTCTGGACTCTCTACCACAAGGGTGTGAGTCTTCCGATGAATTGTAGTGCCACTTTGACTTACAAACTCACTCAGCAAAACATAGTCCATTCTCCACACATGAATCTTGTTCATAAGATTCCCAACTTCAATCCAAAGAAGTCAATAAAGTGTACAAGCTTCACGGATCCATTTATGGACTCAATCAAACATCTTGGAGTTGGAACATCATGTTTGATTAAGCAATCAAAGGGTTTGATTAAGCAATAAGAGGGTTTGATTTCATCAAAAATACTAATGAACCTTGTGTTTATAAAAAGGTAGATGAGGATGCAAAAGTTTTCCTAGTGCTTTATGTAGATGACCTATTGCTCATGGTAAATGATATACCAATGCTTCAATCTGTGAAAATTTGGTAGTCCAGTCAACGGTGTCATCATCTTTGTAGAGGCATGTACCAACTAATATAAGGTTTCGAGGTAATCTAAGAAGCTACAAGTTTGGATCAATGTTGCATTGATCTCATTCCTATAGTATGTGAATGTCAGGCGAGTGATGGTTGAAGCTGGTTATCTGAGGGATATGTTCAGGTGTTTGAGACACAGTCCAAGCTTCCCCAGGGGATGTTGAGATCCACGTATTCTTTTCTTTTCCCTTATGTATTTTTTTTTCTTTCACATTTGTACATAAACTTTATTTTCTTTTAGTGAATTTTGACATAACAAAAAACGGTGTCATCATCCATCATTCTCATCCTAAATGAAAAAACACATAAGAAAAGAAAACATAAATGTGGAGCATCAAATGATACAACAAATAGATGATTCAAATAAAACAATCTTATGCAATAACATAGAACCATCACAACAATATTGTTCAACCACAAATAACTAAAACACATGTTCAAAACACAACAACAATAGTCAATAATCAGTCATGCAAGCAAATGTGCATAGCTCTCAAGTATCTGCATTAAATGGTGTTGGCTCTTGCACTTCAGCTTGAGCTTGTGGGGTGTAGGCTGCCCACATTGAATCCATCATGTCAACTCACTTCTGTATCCATGTCGGTAAGGACTGCACCGACTGGATATATTATTCTTGATCATCCATGTGCACACTATGCATATTCTCAACCGTGTCCCCAATAACTAATAATGGATTAGCTGGTGTTTCGGTCATAATGGAGTTATGAAGCAAAGCACATGCAACATAATATTTGTCTGTTTCTTAATAGGATAATAGGTTGGGTTCCTCAACTGTCCTTATTGTTTGTCCACTCCTCCGAAAATCTATTTGTAATGTCCTATTTTCTGGTGGTAGGCTAATGGGTGCAGAAAAATTGTAGTATTTTTTTATAATTGAAACATACTGATCATCCTTCAGTCCACCCTCATTTTTAAGACCCTATAAAGCTCAGTGAAGGCTTTGTTGTGCATCCTAAGATTATTAAAACAATCTATGTTGTCCCCTTGTGTTAGTCTCTCCAAAAAGGCTATCTGTTCAAAAACCTTATCTAGAATCAGGTACGTAGGTGGGGTATTGAGCTTCTCATACTCCTCTTGCCTCATAAATGAAACGAAAATACACAAAATAGACAGAAAGACTGAGGTACATACATGACTTATAGTGGAGACTACTTTAGGGATCAGTGAACAATATTTGAATCACATATTCAAACACACAAACAATAGGAAACTGGTTATCACACAGGTTACTCACTAAGGTAAAATGAATAAGTAAATAATATATGGATCAAATATTCAAAAAATAGTAAATAATATATGGATCACATATTCAAACACAGAGTAAAGAATAGATTAATCACATATTCAAACACAAAGTACGCAATAGATTGATCACATGTAAAATGAATCAGTAAACAATTGTGGTTATCACATAGGTTACTCACTGAGGTAAAATAAATCAGTTAAATAAATCAGTAAACAATATGTGCATCGCATATTCAAACACACATTAAACAATAGATTGATCACATATTCAAACACACAGTACGCAATAGATTGATCACATGTAAAAGGAATCAGTAAACAACCGTGATTATCATATAGGTTACTCACTTAGATAAAATGAATCAGTAAACAATACATGGATCACATATTCAAACATACATTAAACAATATATGGATCACATATTCAAACACATAGGAAACAATAGGTTGATCACATGTATAATGAATTAGTAAACAAGCAGGTTATCACACAGATTAGTCACTAAATTTCCATATTCCCTATAGCTTGACCCAATCGATTTTTCCTTAACAATAAACCAACGGGGGTAAACATTAAGTCAAACATGTTTATTTCCTAATTACCCTAAACCAATCAATTATATAAACCCTAAATCGAATACAAAAATGGACACATAGTAATCGAATACTATTGCATCATTACCCAAATCAATGGTATAAAGTATAAACCCTAAATCGAATACAGACATGGACACATAGTAATCTATTGCATCATTACCCAATCACATCTCAGATTTGTACACATTACCCTAAACCCATAATTCATTACACAAATTATAATTACCCTAATCACAGTCATTACATAAACTTGAAGAAAGCATTACAAGCTTAAATCAATACCCAACCCATACATACAAGGGAAGTCAGTCCTTATGGGGTAATGAGGGATGCAACTTAAACATTCAGATGCATTATCCTAAACTAATAATTCAAATCAATACTAAACCCGTACATGCAAATGAGAATCACATCTCATATATGAAAATCAAATGCAAATCAAGCACTAAAATTAAATTCCAACACCCAACGACATGTACCCTAAATTGAACAAAAACCCCAAGACCCCAAAAATCTGAACCCTCGAAATGAAGCAATACCCAATTCAACGCAAAAAATAATAGATGTGTGGACGTAACATGCAATTATAAGAAGAAGACGCTAGATTTTCCTACCCTACACAGTTTACCCAAAATTCTGAACCCTAGATCTGATGGAAAATCCAAAATCAAAGGTAACCAATTATCATCCCCATTAAATGCACCGAAAAACGTGAGCTCAAACACGAAAATAAGACACTGTTATACAAAAGTGTTGTTAGTTAGTGTGACTTAGAGCATTGTGCTCTTGTTAGTTTCATATATACTAGATTAATAAAATCATCTTGTTCCTTGAGTTTCGATATGTATAATATGGATCATTTGGGTTGATGACTCAAATTGTGAAACTCCATAATTTTATCAAACTCTAAATTAGTCCCTAGTCTTA
>JAOWBN010009367.1:0-11049 GCA_028565015.1 Pinguicula moranensis | reverse complement strand
AAATAAGAACAAGTAGTAGAAGGTTGGCTGCGCAAAACACTTATTTCGTAAATCGAGGTGCTTATAATCCAATTATACTTTTTAACAAGCTGCGCAAAACAGGCCCTTAATTGTCTTGCTTCGTTTTCTCATGAATCATGTGTTCTTCAGGACCTACCTACGAGGACGGTGATTAGAGTGGGGACACAGCGTGATGGGGTTTACTATTTGGACAATTTGAAGACACTTCGTACCTCAGCTGTGGGACATCAAGATTTGTGGCATCCACGGTTGGGTCACCCGTCCAACCGGGTTTTGAAATTTATTTCAGACATTCCTAGTTCAGTAGATTCGACGAATTGTGACATTTGTTTTAAAGCGAAGCATACTCGCAACAGTTTTTGTCATAATTCTAATAGAGCCGAGTCCTGCTTTGATTTAATCCACTGTGATAACTGGCCATATCGAGTTCCTGCTTTCTCTGGCGCTCGATATTTTTTGACCATCGTCGATGATTGTTCACGGGGTGTTTGGATATTTTTACTGATTTCTAAATCTGAAGTTGGAGGTATTCTTGAAATGTTTTGTAGGTTGGTGTTGCGTCAATTTGGTGCCCGAATTAAGGCTATCCAAAGCGATAATGGTAGTGAATTTGTTGCTCTTAAATCTTTCTTTGCTGCTGAAGGCATTGTCCATCGAACTTCGATGATTGGGACGCCGCAACAAAATCTCCGGGTTGAGCGGAAGCATCGTCACATTCTCAATGTGGCACGTTCCTTGATGTTTCAGTCTCATGTGCCTCTTCCTTTTTGGGGTGATTGTGTATTGACGACTGGATTTCTCATCAACATACCAAGGGGAGCAGCAGCTTCCTAGTTGATTTGCCAGGTTGGCACGCGTGCAGGAATAAATCACCGTATGAAATCTTGCACGGGCGAGCTCCCTCTTATCAGTCTCTAAAAGTTTTTGGATGTCTCTGTTATGTCCATGTTCCATCTCATACCCGTGATAAATTTGCCTCTCGTAGTCGCAAGGGAGTTTTTCTTGGATACCCGCACGGCAAGAGGGGGTGGAGAGTTCTTGATGTGGAGACTAACGAGATTCTGGTGTTTCGGGATGTTAAGTTTGTAGAGCATGTTTTATCATTCCAGTTTACTGGGGCCGAGCCAAGGACAACTGATGTGCATGAAGTGAATCCAATTCCTTCTAGTTCCGCTGCAAGTGATCCGCCTTTTGACATTCCATGTCCGGATGGTGCTGCTGTGAGTCCGATTTTGCCTACAGAAACTTTGTCGTACCCCATTGAAGTGAATGACAGTGTTCTACAGATGGTGATGCCGTTCTTAATTCAAATCCAGACATGCATATATCATGCACACCGCATCCGATCAGCAAACCTGTTGAGCCGCTCGGGCGAGGTTTTCAATATGAGAAACCTTCAGTTTGGTTACGGGACTATGTGGTGGATTGTGATTCTCCAAATAGTGAACCCACTCCTGCTTTGTCCTCGACTTCTAATTTCGTCTCAGGTACACGCTATCCATTGTCTAATTATGTCTCATGCTCACATTTTTCTGCGCCCCATTCTGCTTTCTTAGCAGTCGTGTCATGCGGCGAGAACCTAAATCTTATGCTGAAGCTGTTAAATCTCCTGATTGGCGCAACGCAATGCAAGCTGAAATTGATGCACCTGAGGCAAATAAAACATGGTCTCTAACTACCTTGCCTTCTACGAAACACGCCATTGGATGTAAATGGGTGTTTCGCATCAAATATCATGCTGATGGGTCAGTTGAACGGCATAAGGCACGGTTAGTTATCTTGGAAAATCGTCAAACTGAAGGGATTGATTTCACTGAAACATTTGCACCCGTCGCGAAGCTTACCACTGTGCGTACCTTACTCATGGTAGCGGCGGCTCGTGATTGGATATTGGAACAAATGGATGTGCACAATGCATTTCTTCACGGCGAACTCGATGAGGAGATTTACATGGAACTACCTTCGGGTTTCACTCATCTTCTGACCGTGTTTGTCGTCTGCATAAGTCCTTATATGGGCTGAAACAAGCTCCTCGTTGTTGGTTTGAAAAATTCAGGGCAGCTCTTGTTCGATATGGATTTGTTCAGTGTGTATCTGACAACTCCTTGTTTACTTTTACTCGAAGCGCCATCTTCATTTATGTTCTCATCTATGTGGACGATTTAATTGTTGCTAGTAACTCCACATCTGGGTTGGCTGCATTCAAATCTTATCTCAGCCAACACTTCAAGATGAAGGATTTGGGGCCTCTGAAGTATTTTCTGGGGATCGAAGTGGCGCGGAATTCTCAAGGTATTTTTATGAGTCAACGCAAATATACTCTTGATATTCTGAGTGAATGTGGACTTGCAGGCTCTAAACCTGCCAATTTCCCAATGGAAGCGAATCACCGGCTTGGACTGGATAAAACGCTGCCTCTTAACCAACCTGACAAGTATCGTCGATTGGTTGGGCGACTTATTTATCTCACTATTACTCGGCCTGATCTCAGCTATGCTATTCATGTGTTAGCCCAGTTCATGCATAGGCCGACCCAAGGGCAGTGGAATGCTGCTTTGCGTGTTGTACGATATTTAAAGGGGCATCCCGGGAATGGAATTTTTCTTCAAAAATTGCTCAACCTTTGTCTTCCTGTCTATTGTGATTCTGATTGGGCGAGTTTTCCCATTACTTGTCGATCTGTTACGGGCTATATAGTGTTCTTGGGGTCATCGCCCATTTCTTGGAAAACAAAGAAACAGACCACCGTATCGCGTTCATCTGTAGAGGCTGAATATAGGTCCCTGGCAGCCACTACGTGTGAACTGAAATGGTTACGTGAATTGCTGATTACGTTGGATGTTTGTCCGACTTTGCCTATGCGGATTCACTACGATAGTCAAGAGGCTATGCATATTGCAGCAAATCCTGTCTTTCATGAATGCACGAAACACATCGAGATCGACTGTCATTTCGTGCGAGATTCTTTGAAGCAGGGGTTGATTTCTACACATTATATTAACACATATCGCCAGGTCGCCGATATCTTCACCAAGGCTCTTGGTGCAGTCAAGTTTCGGGCATTTCTTCTCAAGTTGGGCATTCGTGATTTACATGCTCCCACTTGAGGGAGGGTGTAAAGAGATTTATATTTTAATTATATATATTGTTGTGTTAATTGTGTAAAGGGTAGTTTAGACATTTTACTTAGCCCCTTTTCTTAAGAGTTACAGCTTAGGTTTTGAAAATCGATTCATTCAATTGGAATTTGAAGTTGTCGAGGCAGCCGTGAATGAAGTTGGGAGAAAATCTTCACAAACAATCTTGAATTCGTTACAACCTGCACACTAACTGCAAAGGGCGGATCATCAAGCATAGCTCAACTCATCTATATATGTGTGTGTATTTGTTGTATTTGTACCGTTATTTTAGCATTGATGAAAGATGATCAACATAACAAAAATCAAAAATTGCAATACATGATTTTCTTCTCTGTTTTCTTTTAAAGTTATGAAATCTCCGTAACCTCCCACTATTTTCATGGTATTAGAGCATCCATACAAGGCTTCACCGCCTGTCAATCGATCTATCACCCATCCAGTTCTTCTTTGAACATCTCCCCTTTCTGTTCCCTTCACCACCATTCCTGTTGAGACAACAAGTTACCATCAAAGTTCTCATACAACAAATCACTCTCATCTACCATCATGTCTTCACTACACATCACTTCTTCTTCCTAAACTTCTCAGTCTCCTCCAGTCATTCTCCTGGCCTTACCTTATCATAGCATAATAACCCAACTTACTTCTACAATAACTCCCTCAGCTATTTTACTCTCATACGCGAAGTTCTCACATCTTGTTACCGTCAAACTCACAGCTTCTAATTTTCTTTTTTGGCAAAATAAGGTGCTGCAGCTTTTACAAAATCACCAACTTCTCGAGTATATCGACGGTTCAATTCCTCAACCAGTAGAACAAGATCTTGTTAACCCCACAAAACCAAACCAAGACTACGTTGATTGGCAGACAACAGATGCACGTTTATACTCCTTCCTCATTTCTTCCTTAACAGATGAAGCCCATGGTGTCATTGTTGGAAAGCTCACCGCCCGGGATGTCTGGTTGACACTCAAGAAAGAATTTTGTAGCTTGGGCCACTCGCATGAGCTTGCCATCCGTGATGAGCTCCAACAGTTTCACAAAAGGGATTGACGAGGTTATATAAACCAAGGGGGTGGCTTTGAATAAGCCATAAAGATTAACAGAAAAATAGAGAAAGTGGAAAACTAAGAGGAATTGCTGATTTGAATGAGAGGAAGATTACAACTCAAAGTCCTATTTATACTAATCTACTTAACCTAATGGGCTAGGCCCATAATACAACTATATAAAACATGGGCCTAATACATTAGGCTCAACACCCTCCCGCAATCTAAACGCGGGCAAAACACGTGAAGATTGCAAAAAATAATTGGCCCAACAGCAACGGGCGGCCCAATAGTAATGGACAACCCAACAGTAATGGACGGCCCAACAGTAACAGACGACCAGCTATCCTTCTTTTTTTGGGGGGTGGGGGTGTTCTGGCCCACAATAACGACCCAAACCAAGGATAAATAATCACAGAACCGAACAAACGGATCGATCCTACAATAACAACCCGGTACACAGTAATGACCCGGGTCACAATAACGACCTGGTCCGCAGTAACGACCCGGTACATGCACCTTTTTTACAAAAAATTACATGACGAAAAAGAAAATATACAAGAAACCTAAATAAAAATAACAGCATGTTCTTCTTTTTCTTCTTCTCGCGATTTTTTAGCTACGACAAGTGGATAAAATTTCTTCCACATTCTCTTGATCCTCCTCGATGGATGGATCATTTTTCTTTCACATTCTCTACATCCTCTGATGGATGGATAATTTTTCTTCCACATTCTCTTCATCCTATTAACTGGGTAGCGTCTGACAGAGACGATTTGGCAAATTTTTGGCCAAAAACAAAAGAAAAAAACAAATGTAGAGAAAGTGTGATGATGAGAGCGAGAGGGATAGAGGGTGATAGAATCGAAGAATATTGCCCTGAATGCATGTGGCCAAGAAGAAACAATAATGAACAGAGAAAAATGAGCAGCGAAAACTTTCAAAGAAAGGAGAGGGAGAATGGCTCAAAGACGATAAAAGAGAGATGAGAAGAAAAACGAGATCTAAAAGAGAAAATAGAAATTTCCAGCCAAAGAAAACAAAAGAAACATAAAAAAAATCGCCTAGTAGAAGAAAAAAATCAAGAAACGGATAAAAAAAAGTATCAGATATGGGATCCAGTTCCATATCTGCGAAGAAAAAAACAAAAATAACGAAAACACAAAGAAAAAGTAGCGGAATCATTGAAAAATTCATGAACAATAGGCGGCTAAACCTTGTTCCTTAAACCTAACTCTAATACCATGACGAGGTTATATAAACCAAGGGGGTTTAGGGGGTGGGGTGGTTTTGAATAAGCCATGAAGATGAACAGAAAAATAGAGAAAGCGGAAAACTAAGAGGAGTTGTTGATTTGAATGAGAGGAAGATTACAACACAAGGTCCTATTTATACTAATCTACTTAACCTAATGGGCTAGGTACATAATACAATTATATAAAACATGGGATTAATACATTAAGCTCAACAGGATCTTTCCATCAAAGCATATGCCCGAGAATTTCTTATGCTCACTGATCATCTTGCAACACTTGGAAGACAAATCTCAACTCTTGCAAGACCCCTTAATCTCACTCAATGATCTCATTGCTCGTGCAAAAAACTTTGCAACGCTATGTCACCGAACAGTTCCTAGTGTTGCCCCTTGAAGATGTTTATAATTGTTGTAGAATCTAGATCTACTCTACGTGAATGAGAAGAGAAAGAAGAACAAATGAGAAGAGAAATGAAGAGGAGAATGTCACGTGAAGTAGAGAGAAGATGAAGAAATGAAATGTTTATTACAATTGAACCACCACGAATATTTACATGTGTATGAGCCTATTTATAGGCAATCACTATTACAAAACATACCTATTAAACCTACAATATTATAAAACATACTTTAATCTATTACAAAGAAGTCTAACTATTTCAAATAAATATCTCTAACACCCCTCATGTCCAAACCTTTATTGCCACAGTCGCACGGGCCTCCATGGTGTTGTGACCCTTTCGGCAGCAACTCCAGGCTCAATCTTGGGTCCTTTTCAAGCTAGAAGTCCCATTCGTGAACAAGCCATTCCTGGTTCAACGTCCATCGTACCACAGTATGCTTCATGATCACAGTACATCACTTAAGCCACATTGCCACCTCCTTTCACCCCGCCACCACCCTCTACCTCAAGCCAAAACCCTCGTGGGGTGATACATCAAGAAGTCATGGACATGGTTGTGGATCACGCGAGCCTTGGCGTCAAATTTGTCATGCCTTTGGTCATTATGCAAACTCATACCATTCGAGATAGTCCTCCTTGATGTTTGTCGGAGCTGCTGCTCAAGTAAATCTTGTCGTCTCTCCGACGATTGAAGATGAAATGATGATCTTTGAAGGTTTCTCTGGAGATCAAATTGGGAATTTGTCGCATAGTCAAAATCAGCCACTACTTGGACATTATATACATGGGACTATTGGGTCAAATTATTGGCCCAACAAATGTTAGAATTTCAACAACCAACTGGGCATTTGTTTTCTCTTGGCCCATATGGGGCCTAGCACACCTACAACAATACCTCACTTAGTGGAGAACCCACTTATGGCAATAATTTTTTAGGCAGCTCACAACCTCCTATGGACAAGCCAAATTACAGGCCTTCTTTACCGAGTCCTCATAGTGAACACCATTATGGGTCGATCTACTCTCAGGCCTACTCTATAGTCATCTCATATGGACAGGCCTCTACTTGGTTTATTAGGCCAATTGGGCCTCCTCCTATCGACAACTTCCCTGGACAGCCCGCATCAGCTGCTACATCAACACTACTTTGTTATAACAATAGTGTTGTCCTCTTAAGAACGAATCACATTTGTCATAAACGGGCCAAACACATGGAACTAAACTACCATTCATTCAAGAGTAGGTTCTCGCCGGTATCATATCTACTTAGTTTGTTCCCTCTCAATTACACGTGGCTGATCTCTACACCAAGAGCCTCTCTTGAGAACTATTTGAATTCTTCAACTCCAAGCTTCATTTAGTCCTTAATCCCATATTCAGGTTGTGGGGGGCTGGTGTTGATGCAGAAGTTGCTGCTCTGGCAACCATTCATGATGCAAAGATGACTCCAATTGGTAATACAACTGCTGATCGAGCTCCTTATCCGGCAGCTATCCTTGACAAGAAGACTATTCCAAAGGCTTCCTCTGCAGCACCAAAATGACACCCTAACGGCAACCCCTACAGCACCAAGAAGCCACTTTTACACAACCTACAAAGGATGGATCATCAGCATAGATCAACTCATCTACATATGTGCATTTGCTGTATTTGTATCGTAATTTTAGCATCTATGAAAGATGATCAACACAATGAAAACCAAAAATTTCAATACAAGATTTTCTTCTCTATTTTCTTTAAAATCTCCATAGCCTACCACTGTTTTCAATATGGATCGTCCAAAAGAGAAAAAGGAAGAAAGAAAATTCATATTGTATTGTTCTTCGATATTTATCTGGCTGTTAAAAATATGGAAGAAAAAGTTCCATAAATTTATTTATTTATTTATTTATTTTTGGGGGTGGGGGTGGGGTAATTGAGTGTTATATAAATTTTAAAAGAAAAGAGTTACAAAAGAAAAGAAAACAAAATGCTTCCCATCCTCTATTTATCATAGCGAAAGGGCTGCATCACAAATCAAGAGTCTAACCAAACTAAACTAAACCTGACATAATCTATTACATGCTATGGATAATGCCTCTCTCCAACTGTAAAGATGACATGAAAACAATGGTGTGGCATCCGGTACCATTCAGAAACCGTGAATCCGAGAAAAGGCTCTTTATGAGCAATGAGCCAGTTCCAAAGCTTAAGCTTAAGCTTAATCCAATATGCTGCACTTATAGCACTTGATTCTTTCTCGAAAGCGAATGTCATTCCTTTCCTTCCATATGTACCAAATAGTTGCTTGCCATAAAGCTTTCCACATACTCGCTCCACTTTTCCACGTACTAGTCCCATACGAATTTTAAAGTGTTTATGTATATGGCCAACATAACATAAATCAAACCATGCATACAACTCTCTCCATAGGTCATATGTGTGCTCACATTCCATAAATAGATGAGCAATAGTTTCCTCCTGGCGTCCGCAGGTAACACATGTTTGAACATTTCTTTCCATGTGTACTCTATGATCAGATTATCAATGGTGGGTAATCTCTGCAACATTACTCTCCAAGATAGCATCTGCACTTTCCTGGGTGGAAACTTATCCCAGACCATAGCCGCCATTCGCTCCCTGGTACCTGCATTAGTACTAAATTGTGTAAGTAAAGAATTGTAGGCAGAGGAAACAGTGTACCTTCCAGATGAATTCCCAATACAAATCCATTGATCTGCTGCACAGACCACAGCTTAAACCCCTCTATACTATCTAATAGCTCCTCCTGTTGTATTTCTTCTCTTGCTCGTAGTGTTCTCCTGTAAGGTAGGTTCCATATCATTGAGTCTTGGTTATGGCTAACCATCTCTTCCACCACAACATGTTTTAGTGTACTGATTTTGTAGAGACTTGGATAGTGGGTTGCGAAGCAGCCTTCACCCGTCCAATTATAGCTCCAAAATAGTATTTGATCTCCCCTATTCACAGATAAGCTGATCCTTGAATTCAGCCATGATTCTTTCAAAAATTTCCATATGTCACTCCAATAGCTTGATACAGCCCCTGGAATTGTTACCAGTGACCAATCACCAATGTTATCATAATTGTGCAGATATTTAGACCTTATAACTTGTGACAATAAGTTGTCCTTTTCTGTTCTTAGTCTCCAAAACCATTTTGCAAGAAGTATTGTATTCATGAGTGAAATGTCTTTGAAGCCAAGACCTCCCTCCTGTGTTGGTCTGCAGAGATCTCTTCACTTTGTCCAGTGAATTGACTGTGTAGCTGTCTGCTTATTTTTTTAGAGGAATGAACTGAGAAGTTGATGTATGTTCTTCAGCAATTGTTGTAGGGCTTTGAATAAGGATAGAAAGTATATCGGAAGACTTGTTAGCACACCCTTAATCAAAGTTACTCTACCATCAAATGTGAGAAATGTATTCTCTCATTTCGGAGATCTTGCTCTGATGATCACCAGAACACTGTCCCACATTCGGATCCTGCGAGGATTAGCACCCAACGGCAGTCCAAGATATAAGAATGGGAGAGTGGAGAGCTTGCAGTGTAGCAATTGAGTTACTGAAGATTGGATCTCAACCCCCATATTCATCCCAAAAAAATCTACTCTTGGAGAAGTTTACGGATAGTCCTGACACTAGCTCAAAAATCCTTAATAGGCCTTTCATTGTCATGATGTTCAGCAAATTCCCTCGTGCAAAGAGCAAGGTATCATCGACGTATTGGAGATGGGAGAGAATGACATCCCAAACTTTTACTCCCTCCAATCTCCCTAGAGTAGCAGCCTTCTTGATGAGGAATTACAGCCCCTCTACCACTATTAGAAACAGGAAAGGGGAGAGGGGATCCCCCTGCCTTAAGCCACATTGGAGTTTAAAGTTCCCCGTGCTGCTCCCGTTGATGAGTACTATTGCAAACGGCGCAGTAACATACTCCATCATCCACTAAATCCTTACTTGACGAAATCCAAGTTTGTGTAGCATAGACTTTAGGAAATTCCAATCAACTGAGTCGAACGCTTTTGAGAAATCTAGCTTCAGTAATGTTGTGGGTTTCTTAGCTTGTTTGAATGAGTGGAGCTTCATTAGCAATGAGGATGCTATTATGCCCTAAGGTCAATCACCGTAGACCTATTTATTAACGCTTTAATGTTGTATATATGATTGTAGCAACCTTCAATACTTGTTTATTTATATTCTTTATTTATAACATGTAAAATAGTGAAGCCTAGCGTTGATAACTTAGAGTGTATGACAAAGAGTTGTAATGATAGAACCACTCTAATTAAAGTTATCAATACTAAATATCCCTAACCATAATATTAGTGAGACAAGACATTACTAATATGAATAGGTTAGCATGTTCTTTACCAATTCTTTTTGAAGGAAATAGTTGATCTCATCAACTATAGTGCAGCGACACTTAAGCTATAAACATGGATGCTTGTAGTTGACAAGTACATTGGATTGAACCATATAGAGATCACCATATTGTCAGTGGTAGATACTCTAAAGAATAGTGGGTGTAAGTGATCTTTATATTTGAGATCAATATATAGAGATCTTGAGTATGAATGTCACTATGTGATTCTATTTGGAGTTACTCCATAAATGGGTAACAATGGGTAATCTTGAGAATAGTTTGAAGTATGGAAAGTTTATGAGTGATCAATAAAGAATTCACCGCTCCTAAATTAGGAGAAGATATTTATATAGCCTTTTGTAAAAAGTCATGGAAGCCTTTGCAAAGCACAAGTTCAATTAGAAAGAGTTTTTAATTAGAACTTAATGACTATGACTTCCGGTACAAGAAATCTATATATTAATGAGAATGACAAGTAACTTCAATATACTATATTAGGGATATGTTATTGATGAAAGGATATTAATTACATGAGAACTAATTCTTGAAAGGATTGTCTTTTTCCATGACTATTCTCAATGTTTGGGGGTCATTATATTTTGCTAGAGGTCACTCATGGTCTATGAGCTTGAATTAGGGATTAATGATTTATAAGTGTATAAATCATTAAACATAAAACGTTTATGTGAATTCGAGGTTCATTGCCAAGTTATTGAGAACTTATAGGTTCACACACATTAACAAGGGTGAGCAAAATAACCGTCGGTTTTTCGGTTAACCGAAAACCGACGGTTAACCGAACCAAATAACCGAAAATTT
>JAOWBN010009356.1:0-11049 GCA_028565015.1 Pinguicula moranensis | reverse complement strand
CATTCTCTTCTTCAGAGTTCAAATTACACAGTGTGTTAGCCAGTCCGATTCTATAGGATTGGTTTTAATTTTAAAATCTTGATTTCCTCCTTATTCTTACTGGAATGAGAGTTAGTTAGGGCAACATTCATCTCTGGACTTCTTCTGGGAGCATGGGTTTTGTCCATTGTATTGATTTCAGAGGCACCATATTGGGCGCTATTTACATGAAGTTGATAGGAACCAATCCAGATGCCATTCACTTGGCCTTCCATTACTGCCAAGTCTGGTAGTGGGAGAAACGGAAAAAACCAAATCTCTGGGGTGAGGGCTCTTGATTGTTTGGTAATGCGAACATCGTGAACCTTTCCATGGAAGGCAAATATCTCAGCATATCATTTTCTTTGCAGGAAGGGGGACATGTTGTGAAATAGAACGAATCTGTCTCTTCATGCAGATGGCGAATATATTGTGGAAGTGAAGAGAGATCCCACATTTGAGCATCTGAGCCAGTGACAAGCTTTGCAGTTTTTTCGATTTTCTTCTCATGCCTCAGTACCCCAATCCATTTCTCTTCATTCTCAGACAATTCAAGGTGAACATTAGCTTTGGTTGCCAACGAAACACCATTCATACGGCTATCGCTGGCCTCTTTGGTACTAAACTGGGTCGTGCAATCGTTCTCTCCCATAGTGCTTATAAGTAAACTTGTTATCCCACTCAATATTCTCTTTTGGGAGGTAGAACACTGAAAATTACAGTAGTCAATTGTTGTTTTGAATTTTATATGAAATTTAATTTATATTTTATTAACGTTGTTCTATTTCTCAGTCTATCTTCTCTTCTAATTCTTCAAATCATTCCATTAGCTATAATTAGAACTAATCATACATTTTTCAACCATCATTGGAAAGTAAAGAAAGAAAATGGATCAGTAGTTTTGTCAAAGACAGTAGAATAAATACTAAAGAAAAAAATCCGTAAAACTGAAAAGTTAGGTCCCTAAAACTTTTTTCCCTACTCGAATTTTTTTTCTTCACTCTCATCTCTAGGGTTTTTATCGGTGACTACAGAAATTGTGGATTTTGGTATCGAAATAATTAAGTTATAGATGACAATTTTCTATACCGGTACCTGTATCGGTCGTAATAACGGTATCAGTAATACCATAATAGAAATCGGTTTACCATTTTATTAAACGAATTTTTTTATTGAAGAGCATTATTTTGGTAATTGCCAAACCAAGTACAGAATTTTCCAAAAACACCATCCCTGGCAAGCTTAGAACATGTATGAAAATAGCGCAGAAATCACTACAAATGATTGAGGCCTCGACTTCCTTCTGTCGGTCACTACTTCTGCTAGTACAGAAGCCGAAAGTTGAACCATAATGTGGATTGAATGGCAGGAAAGCTTATGTTTTGAGTCCCCTTTAAGTCTGCCAACAACCAAATAAAGGAGAAAATTGGCCCTACACTGTATCTAATCCAAACTAAGATCATAAACCTAATGAGATAAGTCGACTCCCTTGCCAAATTCTTTGGGAAGTAAATGGACCTCCAAGAAAATTTGGTTTTCCTCTGTGATTCCCTCTTCGCCAGTCCATCGGCAATGGCTTAGATATTGGTGTTGAACAATGATTCGCATTCCATCTTAGATCAGCTTAAACTCTTCCCCCAAAGTCACAAAGTTACCAGATGTTACATTTGTTCCATTGAATACATCGGAGCGTAGCTCTGAATCAGTTTCTAAGATGATGTTAGTCTAACCATTCCCCTTGCAAAGCCTTAATCCTGCAATAGCATCACATAGTTATGTGTTGTTAATTGTTTCGTCACCGAGCTTGATTGAGTAAGCACCCTAGAATCAGCCTTGGTTGTCCTGAATGATTTCGCCACCAGCCAAAAGGCCCGAATTTCCCGCACAGCTGTTGTCGCAGTTGAGTTTCATCTAACCCACTGAAGGTTTGGACCAATGAACCATCTTTCCATGGTAGTCGTCACTCTAGTGCCCCTGGATATTCATATAAGCTAGAATCTTCAATTTTGGGGTTATTACATTTTTTTATCAACTATCTCTAAGATTATAATTAACAAGCCACACATATTTCTCCATATCCTATCCATGGAATAGAATTCTTCTTCAAATTACATGTTAGTTCAAAAACTTTTAAAGGGGTTATTACATTTTTTTATCGAGTTACTCAACTATTGCTCTTATACCTAGGGCTGGGAAATCAGGGTTTGGGCTTGGGTTGTCTAAACTCGAGCCCGTCCCATTTTTGGAATTGGGTTGCTTTCCCGGTCCAGACCTAGGGCCCGAGCTCTCGAATATTTTCAGGACCTCAGGCCTCGGGGTTTTCTGGGTCCTGGGGCCTGACGGTGTTTTGAGAAGCATAAGAAGCCTCTTCAATCTTCACATTCAAAAATCAGAATGACCATTTGCAGAAGTAGAAACCTGCTTCCCCTATAGTTAAATCCTAAATGACAATTTGTAGAAGAAATCTTTGTAGAATAAAACAAAAAATCATTGCATTTAACATTTGCAGAATCAAGTATGCCTTCGTCGTGCAAAGTTCAGAAGGTTTTACGAAGGTACCATTGAATGAGGACTTGAGAACTGAGGGAAGGGATGCCAGACACCGGTCGCTGGATACCTTGAATCAAGCAAAAGGATGATAGGAGATGGCACGCCAAACGAGACGAGGGTTTCGCTCAATGGAATTGATTTAATTGAAGATAGAAGAATGAAGACCTTTGTGAAATCGTGATTTGCATTTTATCTTCAATTTTTTTTTAACTAAAGATCAGGACTTGGGTGTCCTGTATACAAATAAGTACAAATCCAGTCCCATCTCGTTTTCATTTTGGGATTGAAGTTTCAATCCCGAACCCGGACAAAAATCCTGTATTTCCATCAGGAATTGGGACTAAATCCTCGACTCGGTCGGGCCTCGCGATAACCCAAGGCCCGATCGTCGTTTGCCCCTACTTTTACCCATTGTTGAGAGCCTCTCGGCTACCAATAAGAACCCGAATGAAGATAGTGGATCTCCTTAATGAACACTCCTTTGGAGATTGAATTCCTGTGACGGACTTCCATTTATATGCACTGAGGTTGAAGCTGTAGCGAGGCACTCTCCTATCATTGTCTCCGGGAACCCCATGGTTCCTAACATTTTATCCAAAGAATTCCAATTCACAGTGTCATAAACCTTCTCAAAATCTATCTTGAAGATTAAGGCTTGCTAACCAATTCTTTTTATCTCTTACACCATTTCATTTGGAACTAATACCCCATCCAAAATGCGGCGGTTTTCAATAAATATCACTTGGGTGCTTGATATAGCCTCCTCAAGGACTCCACTCAACCTCCTTGACAACAGTTTAGCTACTATTTTGTTTATTTTGCCCACCAAAGTGATTGGTCTATAGTTTTAGGGGTCCCTTCTTAGCTATGTTCAAGGTTCTTGATTTTTGAATATTGTGTTAGTGTAAAGGTTTAGCATACTCATCCTACTGGATTGGGTCTCGGTGCGTATGTATGTATGTTGACCAACGTATAAGGTGAACGTGGATTACTCTAAAAAAATTATTACTACCAAGATGATTGGTTATAGCTCAATCAACCATTATATTTTGGATTATATTTTCGTGTGCAACTAATGTAGGATAATTATTCTTATAGTTAGAACAATGAATATGGACGATGTACCACGATAGTCGATTAAATAGCTTTATTCTTTGATAGTTATTCTTATAGTTAAAACAATCAACATTTTAGTCCACAAAGAGTAAGGATGAGACTACATCGTCATAGAGACGAATTCCATGATAGTGGTCAAATGGAAGGAAAAAGAGGTGTGACACGTGGTACCTATGAGTGTATACCAAGAAGACTGTGCAAAAGACAGGCGCAAACCCCAATTGCAGCAGACAGGTCAAAGTAAGATTATGGCCTACCATTGTTGCTCACACAACTCAACCAAATCACATCAAACAGTCAAGTCAAGAAAGCAAAATTTATATTGTAAAACTTGCACTATAATGTTGGCTTCTTGTCTATAAGAAACCAAAACATTCTGTAGCAAACTATCTAGCAATCAAGGCAAGTTTCCTTCAATGTTTTCCCGTGTCTGTTAAATCCTTCAACCAAGCTTAGATTAATCCAAGCTTGGTTGGCCTTATGAAACATGGTATCAGATCCCCAATAAAGGCTTAGCAACCGTGTCCTTCCTGTTTTGTTCATTTATACAAAATCAGCTTTCGCGCTTTTCTCTTCTGTTGTTTTCTGTCAAATGCTTTCTCTGTTTTGCTCCGGCTCCGTCCCCAACCTTCTCAACTCACTTGTGCCTCTTTGTTGGCATCTACTCCTTCACTTCTTTCACTTGCACTGGCCTTCTAAGATTGCTATTATTAGTCCTTTGTAACAGAGATTTATCCGCACAACCTATTGTGAGTTTGGGGAGGTGAAGCTGCGCATTTGCTGCTGATGAGAGAGGCTGAGATTGTTGGATGCGCCGCCTCAAGAAATCACACAAGCTGATGTGGAGGAGGTCATCGACAAATCTCTCGAGCACCTCCATTTCTTCCCGTTCGTCCTCCGGCATCGGCCAAGCAATGGAGCTGTATTACAGAATACTAAATGGAAAGCACCCCATCCTATAGCATTTGATCTCATACAAGACAAGGTGGAGAAGCCACAAATTGAAATGCTTTCCTGACAGGATTCAGAAGACGAATTTCTATAGATATCTTTAGAGACGAAGCGGAGAAGATATGATTAGGGCATGGAAGAGCTCGATGCAAAACTTGGCCTTATTTAAGTCTTGGCTGCCATTTTTATTTTGCTGGACCTCTGGGACGAGATTCATGGGCAATAAATTTGCTAAACAAAATCATTTTGATGGGCTTTGCTATGGAAAGATTTTTCGCTGATGGGCCATATTTCTGTTATTGGGCTTAATTTCCTCCTGGATTGGGCTGCACGGCTTATTGGACTTCATTACGCTTGGATATTTAATTTTCTTTCAGTTTAAATTCTAGTTATCCCTCACTAATCAGCTTGTGCGACAACGGTATGAGGCAATTATTTTTTTTTTGTACTCTTTCGGTCCAAGCTTCACGTGTTCTTTAAATTTCACACTTAGCCTGCGGGGGAGTTTTAGACCAAGAAGACTGTGCAAAAGACAGGCACCAACCCCATATGCAGCAGACGGGTCAAAGTAAGATTATGGCTGCCACTGTTGCTCACACGACTCAATGCAAAATCACATCAAATAAGTCAAGTCAAGAAAGCAACATTTATATTGTAAAACTTGCACTGTAATGTTGGCTTCTCGTCTAAAAGAAGCTAAAACATTATGTAACAAATTATCTAGCAATCAAGGCAAGTTCCCTTCAATGTTTTCCCATGTCCGTTCAATCCTTCAACCAAGCTTGGGTTAATCCAAGTTTGGTTGGCCTCATAGAAATCCTCACTGTGGGACTATTCAGACAATTTGATCAACAACATGGCATGCCTACACATTGAAGTGACACACCAATTCCGAGAAGCAAATAGTGTAGTGGACTCTCTCACGAAACAAGGAGCCGCAAGGATAAACCAGAGAATATTTCAGGAAAGCTACTTATTTAAGAAAAACAGAGGAAAATTGAGGAAGGAAAGATTGAGCATTTCCTACATCAGGCATAGGTTGAAAGAGTAGGCTATAACGACTAATTTTGTCTGTGTCAAGACTTGAAGACATATCAGACAGTACATAGTGGGCAAATGACTCGGTGTAATGAAGCTTTACCTTACGGCTTCCACTACTCAATCTCCATTGTGGAGATCAGAGTGAAAAACCTCCCTGAAAAGACAACCATTCAAGCTCGGATATGTAGTAGTAGCTATGATGAATATCTGGTCAGATTGGAGATAGTTTGGCTTTTCACCACAAGAATAGCGTCAAAATCAACATTTTTTTTCTGGCAAAAGAGAGTACTATATATTATAACAAATATGTTTGGAAATTACCCCAATCCCATTTTGAATACAAAAACATTGATTGGTGCCTAGCCTTAAGCCACAACTTTAATCAACTTTCAGCATATGATTTAAATTCTCAAAAATTTCTTCTCGCTCAGAATCTGACTGCGGAAATGTTCCTTATTTCTTGAGCACCATATCTACTACTGAAATTATTTCTTTATATATAAATTTTGTACTAAATATATCTATCCACTCTAATAAAAGTCCCTGTGACCACCCGACCGGAACGTGTAACCCCACCAATACCACTGAATCGACCCCCATGAGGAAAAAGAAAGAAACCCTACCATGATATTCTGCTAAGGCTGCTTCATTCCCATTAGAAAAACTTACTCACTGTTTACTTGATTATTCTTTTTGCACAGAGATAATGATCCACTCTATCATTCTTTTTTCTTTTTCTCTATATATAACGGGATTGGGAAATTTGCGCAGCTCAGACCAGCCTTTCGAAGGTATGTTTCTTCTTTACGGCTTCTTTAGGAGTACAGTCTTCAAGGGCAGTTTGGTGTTTGGTGTGTTTTCGAGTCAGAAAGCTCTGCAGAATCGTCTTCTTTGAATCTGTTTGCCTTTAGTTTCTCTTCAATTCCTGAGTCATTTTTTCTGTGCTTGTTCGAGAATGATTTTTTTTCCAAATGAGTTTGATGTGGAAGTGCTGTACAGTAACTAGGAAGCTCTTTGATATGGCATCTGTGGAGAATATGCTGCAAAAGATGATATAAGTTTGCTAGACATTAGTCGTTTAAGTTTCAAGGTGCATAGGCATCAGTTAGAAAGAATCTTTCGTTTTGGTTATCTGTTTTTTGGAAGAATTTACAGGAACATTGAACCTCAATTTTGTCACTCCGTCTATTCTTCCATTTGAGCAACCAGGATTCATGCTTTATCTCGTGATGATCACTTCAAAACGAATGCGAGATGGAGGAGGAAAGAGACATGCATGGCAAAGTACTTCTGTGTAATTAGAGTATATACGCATTGCTTTAGATAGCCTATGAATTTTCAAGAACGAAATAAATTTGGACAGGAAAAAAGGAGATAAAAGTAACTAATTCACTACTTGGAGATTCTAGGTAAAGTCATAATCTTTTTGAAAAAGTTGTTTAATTGCAGCTTTATTATTTTTTTTGATAACCATGTATTCAAAATTATTTTAGGTCTCGATTAATTCATGGGACACATGTCAACCAACCCCCCACATGGACCTAGTTATTCTTGGCCATAACGAATTATTTGAACCCAGTGAAAATTGAACCCTAAACCTCCTTTGAACTTAAAGCTAGTCATCCACTACTAATACCTCAATTTTGCCATTGGGCCTAATCTATGACTTAACATATCAAGATTCAATGAATAATCTAACAAGGTGGTGTCCGCGTAGTCATCTAAAGTACTTCATTTTAGGCGTCATCTTCCTCCATTATATAGCTCGAGTTATGCATGCAAATAACATATGACATCCACTAATTTACCAAAAACACATGTGACATCCACTACTCTTTGGTTCAAAGTATAATGTGATTTAATCTAAAGAAGCCTAACTTGTTTGAAATAAACTGCGAAATACAACATACATATATATAATATATAGAGGCCATTTACGTGTTAATTTATTGATTATTGCAGGGATTTTTTAAGTTTAAAATGTTTCCAGATCAGTTCAATTTGATGGATTCATTTGACGAGGACTTGGATGTTTCTTTTGGACAAGAATTCCAGAGTTATTTGTCTCAAGCCACTCACTCTTCATCTTCTTCAACTGCTATTAATATCCCAACCAGCAGCTCCATCACCTCTTGGTACAATTCAACACTGGATCAAACAAGACAGTACGTTCATCAAAACTACTCCCGGTTTTCAGCCGTGAACAACATCGATCAAAACAACATTCACAATCTTGCCAACCTTAATCCGTCCGAATATATCACTCAGGTTAGTAATCGAATCGAGGTGATAATTTAGTTTGTGTTTGCTACAACTTTCCCAATATTGTTTTGGGCCTAAAATAAGTGAAAGTGTAAGGTACTGATTTAAATCATTTTCAATTCTACTTTTAAAGATATGAATTGTAAGCCGGAAATGCACCAGCTAGTTAGTACAGGTGCTTTTATCACTTGAAAACTAATGTTAAGCTTCTGGTTTAACTTTCTAAATCTATCAACACGTTTTATAAATTACGATTTCAATAATAAATTAGTTTTACTCATTTTTTAATATTTCACCACTTTTCGGAAAACATTAATTACTGTGGAGTAGTAATTTAATATTTTGACATTTTTGTGCTTTCGTAATAGTTTTTTTCCAATCAACAGATGAACTCTTTTTCGTCCACCGTGGAGACTGCAGTTGAAATTCCCAATGATCATAACGGGAATTCCGAAGAAGCTCCGCCGACGAAGAAAAGAAGTCGAAGACGGCCGCCGTCGCAAACCTACGACCACATCATAGCGGAGAGGCGACGGCGGGAGCAGCTCAGCCAGCTCTTTGTTGCTCTCTCAGCTCTCATCCCGGGTCTTAAAAAGGTAAACATTAGTAAAGTAAAAAAACAACAAGATAATGTGACTTTTGTTTTTTAGCTAAGTAATGCTAGTCCCGCCTATGAAAAGGCTCTGGTGTAAAGCTAATTCATTAAAAATAGTTTCACACATACTCTTTTATTATTATTCTTTATTATTTTAACAATTTTCAAAAATATTTTTCAAATTTTTAATGAGTTGTTTTCTCAACATTTTACCAATTGTTGAAAAATATAAATGATCTAAAATATTGCTTTTTAATGCATTTGCTGGTGTGGTGGAGCACACACGCAATATCCATAATAATAAAGAAATAGCCCCGACACTCGCATGCCGATAAAATAAACTGCAAAATTAAATAAAAGCCATTTTTCAGACACCACATATATATTATTGCATGCAAACCTGGATTTCAGTTACGGGCATTCGAAATTAAATTTTATTTTCTTTTTCTTTTACTTAATAGATGGATAAGAGTTCTGTTCTTGAAGATGCAATCAAGTACATGAAGGATATTAAGGAGAGAGTGAAACATCTTGAGGATCAAGCTGAGAAACGGTCGATGGAGTCTGTGGTGATCGTGAAGAAGTCGCAAATAATTGTGAAGGATGAAGGACATATGGAGGAGCAAAGTGACTGCATCGAGGAGCAGTCGCTGCCAGAGATTGAGGCCAGAATGTGCGACAGCCATATACTCATCAGAGTACAATGTGAGAAGCAAAAGGGAATTCTTGTAAACTTGTTATCAAAGATTGAGAGCCTTGATATGATGGTGGTGAATACTAATGCAACATCCTTTGGGAGCGTCGTGCTCGACATCACTATAATTGCAGAGGTATGAGTTATTTTTCGGCCACATATTATGTACGAAAGTTGGGAAGATAATAGGTAGGGTGTATTTTTCTTTATGTACAAAATATTTACAAAGTTTATTATCTAGCCCCTCTCTCATTAAGACATAGTCATACACAATATCAGGATATTTTTTTAATTGAGCAAATAGCAGTATTTGAATTCAGAATCTAAGATCCGATATAGGTAAAATATCAAGTATTAAGTTTTGTCTATGTCGAAGTTTGATTAAAGTTTGACGCATTATACTACTGGCTACCGGGTCCCGTCAATCTTATTTAAATTTATTGTATAAATTTAAATATTTTTTCCCCTAATACATTGAACATATTTCAACTTCTGCATTTCATGAAGATGTTTTTTTTCCTTTTCAGCTGGAGAAAGGTTTCAATTGGACGGCGAAGGAAGTTGTAACAGTGCTTCGCGGAATTCTCCGGCCGGCTGTTTGAACGGAAAAGTTGGCGTGCTGTTTTAATTCATCAGAAACAAACGGATGTATCCATTCATAATGTACTTTTTTTTAATAATTAAAATTTCATTAATAAAGAAGTGGCCGTAGCCTACATATTAAATGAGCAGGGGCCAAAAGGGCGAATCCCTCTGCTCCAGAATGTCAGGTGGGTATTTTACGTCTAAACTTGAAGTTACAGCAAAACCATGGCATAGTCTGCCAATCTGAGAAGGAAACTCCACTAAATCTAGAGTTAAAGACTGTAAGCCAGGACCAAACGTTAAGTTGAATCCATTCCAAGGGTAGTACACTCGGAGTTTCAGTATCAAACCTCACCGCATTCCGCTCGGTCCATAGAAACCAGGTGGTAGCCTCCCAGATGGACCGCCAAATGTCCTGACTTTCTCGAGTGATTACCATTGACATGTGGTGTGCAAAGTGTGACTGGATGCCTTACTGAGTGTCATGCATAAGTCCGAACCAGCTATAGACATGTTGCCACAATTCGGTGGCGGTTGAGCATTCCGGGAATATGTGGTCCATAGCTTCCGTCACCAGGCCACACATGACACAGAGTTTGGACGACTAGAAAACATCAGACCGCGTCTTGTAAGGTTGTCCATCGTGGGGAGTCGATCTTTAAGAGCTGCCAGCAGAACGTCTGGATTCTTTTGGGGACTATTTTCCCCCAAGCTTGAGCCGCCAGAGAAGAGTTGGTAGCATGACTTTTAGAGTTTGATGGAGTGCGGCGTAACCCTGTGCTGTAGAATACATCTCGTTGGCTGCTCCTTCCCAGTACCATTTATCTTCTTTCCCTGCAAAACGGAATGTTAGAAATAGATTCTGTAGAGCTTCAAAATGAGGTAATTCACGAGACTGGAGAGGGCGTGTGAAGAGTAAATTGTGTGTGCTAAGTGTTGAACCATCCGAAGATAAATCCTGGAGCGTAATATCCTTCTGTAAACTGATTCGGTAGAGTCTCTGGAGGTGCAATGCTAGGCACCCTTCTTCTGACCAAACACTCTGCCACAGGAGAGCTCTGTTTCCTTTTCCTACAACAAACTTTGTGTTACCAGTGAACCACGCTTCTTTGGTGATAATCCATATCCCTTTCCAGATAGGTGAGATCAAATCAGGCATGGTGATCAAGCCCCAAGCACTAGCTGAGTCTGTGGTTTTAAAGTATTTTGCTTGGACGATTTTGTTCCACAGGCTGCA